>VUQJ01001399.1:2695-14297 GCA_015108635.1 Andinoacara biseriatus
TAGAGGTGCAGGGGAAATGGGGGGGGGGGGGGGGTCCTGAGCACGGGGGACAGAGAGAAAGGCGAGAATTAGCACGATTCGCATAAGCTCTCTATACCTGCTTGTGATTAGGCTGAATGGTGGGGCGCTTACTTTATGATCCACTGGTAATTCTCGGAAAAAAGGGGTAAGGGATGACTAGGGTGCTGCAGGAATTCCACAGGTTTCCAGAGGAAGGAGGGCAGGCAGGCAGGCAGGCAGGAAGGTTAGCAAGCAGATTGTATTCAACGCGAAAGGGAGTCTGAGTTCGCGGCAGCTACGAATATGGAAATAGCTTGACTCCGCAGTCACCACTGGAACAAGTTGGATGCAGCACATAAACAAAGGAACTAGAATTACCAACAGCTAAAACAACACTGTTACCACTGAGGTACTGGACGAGCTGGCGGAGGGTAAACGGCTCCAGCGGTCCTTAAATGCTGGCCCAAATTGAGGACAGGTGCGTGCAGCCGAAAAGCAAGAACGATATTCTACCCAGCTGGGAAGAGCCTGCCTGCAGGAAGCCCTAAACCCCAAAAGAATCCCACAACATCCCATACCATGACAGGGATTTTGTAACGGGAGGGCAGAAACAGATTTATTTTGTTACATCCTGCCGTGAGCATGAGTTGCTGCCTCGATGTGTTTGCAGTGTTTCATCAGGTAGGACAGGCAAATATCCACCTGAGCTGTGTTGGTTCTTCTTTCGGGTACTGTTTGTTGTTCCGCCGTTCTAGTTTAAGAGCAACTCTGAGCAGAGATCATTTTAAGAGATGGAAATGAGTTTGGGAGGATCTGGACTGTTCTGCTGTTGATCATTTCTTGCTTTTGTAACTAAGAGAGCAACACAACAGAGCAGGTCTCGTAGGGCTTCAACAGCCAGCATTCGGCAGTGAAAACCGTCTCTGACTTGACATCTGTTTCCTTCACACTTTACTGCTTCAATAAATCTCATCGAATCCGATCAGCCTGATAAAAAATCCTGGTGCTTTCAGATCTCTGCTTTGGGCCTCGGTCCAGCTGTCAGTAAACCATCCTGCCATAACCTCGAGACTCTGAGAAGAAAGAAATGTTGGCTCAGTTTGTTAAATTCCTCTCACATCCCCTCACGGTGATAACAGCTCGACGCCTGCGGCGAAACGTGAGCAAGCATTTACAAAACTGATGTTTCTCCAACATCTGCAGTCATTACATTTCCATCATCTTCTCCCGTGTGACCTCAGCCAGAGCGTTCTCAGAGGCTTCACATCGAGAACATCTGCAGAATAAAATGAAATGTGTAAACGTGCGAGGAGCTGCTGGTGTTCAGTTCTGGAGGATTTTCTGTTTTTAATGTTCAGAATGATGTTCTTCAGGAAACCTGCTCGTCGTCTCTGCTTTGGTTAAATCTCCAGTGAGCAAACAGCTTCCAGCTTTTAGGCTGTTCAGGAAAAAGATGAACTGGTTTAAGCTGGTCCTGAACAGGTGAAATTACCTGGTGTGGGTTAAAGCTGTGTGGGGCCCATCCCCCAGGTGACCCACACCCCTCTTGGGTTCATATTTTCATCTGTCCCCCGGCTGCCCCCTCCGACCCACCTGTGATCCACCTGTAAGCCTCAATTAGAGATGAAGAGGCAGCATTTGGCGGGGCCCCTGATCGGGCCCCGAGAACAGAGAGCTCATTGATGCAGGGTGTTCTTTGAAGTCCTGAGAGGATGAAATGAAAGCTGCTGCTGTCTGAGAGGATGAGCCTGAACCAGCAGGCTCAGTGAGGTCTAAGGGTCAACCTCCTCACATGCTGCTGGACCATCGGTGACCCGTCCAGGGTCAGGGTTAGACTCTGGGCTGCTCAGTGTCCTTCTTTATTAGGCCTGTGTGGTGCACCTGAAACAAAAAGTTCTGAGACTCAGTTTGACCTGTAATATCTTCTATTTTGTGAATATGTAGCTAAATCAAAACCGGTAAGCCGTGACCCTGCACGGCGGTACGATTCTCAGGTTCACTGAAATAAAAATAAAACTGTGCACAGCTGTGTCTTTGAGGGGGCTGTGGTGCAAATGTTTGCAGATGTCTGCATGAATGTGAGTCAAAAGTTTGGAATATCCCACACATACCCACACAAAGACCCAGCTGTGATAAAGGTTTGGAGTCTGTGCTTCAGGGTGGTGCAGGCACTGGGTGGAGGTTTCCTCTCTGCAGACAGGTGCTGAGCTGCAGCTCTTTGTGGGGTGGAGACCTGCTGCTCCAGAAGGTGGCAGCAAATTCAAAGTGACATGAAGGAAAAAGCTGCACGAAGTGTTCAGTGTGTTTTCTCCAACAACACTCAGAGTCAAAATAGGAGCCTGAGGCCCCGCGAGAAGAAGGCAGGAAGGAAAAGAAGACACGGAGAAAAGCTTTACTCACATTTACAGGCAACAGACACACAAAGAAATCTTTACAGGAAATAAAGAGAAGAACTGAAGGGTAAAAATGCATAAAAGTGGAGACGGGAACAGGAACGGAGCAGTTCATTCACAATACGCCAGGAACCCTGAATCTGCTTGTATAGAAGACCATGAGTGCTGAAATAATAATAATAATAATAATAATAATGGCTCAAAGCTTCATTATAAATGTAATCAAGTACAAATTTGACTCAAATATGATTTTCAAACAGGATCTTCTGCAGACTCACTATAAACGCACAAAGCATCCATCATACACCACTGTGTGTGGGTGTGTGTGTGTGTGTGTGTGTGTGTGTGTGTGTGTGTGGATCATGTTACGTGCCTGGCGTGTCTTCATTTCCTCTCGCTGTTATTGAGCTCGTTATCTGATGGAGCTGCTGAGCTCCATCTTGTGTCTCGTCTGCACTCACCTGGTCGTTGTTACCTGCAGCTGCAGTTTCACCTCCACTGAAACACTGAGGGTAACCTGTGACCCTCGAGCCGGTCAGACTGAAGAGGAAACAGGAAGCAGGCTGCTCAGCTTCTGATTGGTCAGCACAGGCAGCCGGGGTTCAGAGGAGGCGGTCTGGATCTCGTTGTTGGCCTGAACACCACCGACATCCAGCAGCTCTGCTTCTGTTCCCCCCGTGGGCCCACCCAGGCTTCACTGCTGACATTCTCAGCCTCTCTGAGAGCATCTCTTTGCTCCGTCATGTCTCTGATTACCTTCATTAGCTGGCAGATGTTCTTCCATCTGCTTTGTTTCCTGTTTAAACTCAGACTCTACAGTCAGTTGGACTTCTCACTGCATTTTTCATCACTAAACCTGAGTGTGTTTGTCCCCCTGCTGTGAGGTGTAACTCTGCACTTCACTCTTCATTCTGCTCAGCGGAGTTTTATACCTTAAGTCGTGCTGACTGTGCTGTGTTATGCTGTGTTATGCTGTGTTATGCTGTGTTATGCTGTGAAATAAACCCATTTAGCACATTTTTGCTGAAAGCATGACTAAGACATCTGCAGTTTCACAGAACCCACAAAGCTCCATCACATGGATCCACTGCTTACTGCCAGCAAAAATGACCCAACAATGACCTCAAGTCTCTCTCACCTGACTGGAATCCTGCTGAGAACCTGCAGGCCTGTGCCAGGGTTAGTTTAGAGGGAGGGTGGAGGACACCTGCGGGTGGAAAACCTGACTCCACGGATGGAACGTTCACTGCAGTCATTGGAGAGATGCAGGTGGTCCTTCTATGTCACGTTTGACTGCAGCCGGCACCGAGCCAGAAGCCTCCAGAACGCTTCTGCTGACCTCAGACACAGAAGGACCCTGAGACCTGGATCCAGATCCACCTCCGAACGACTGTGAGGTCATCACAGGAAGATCAGATCAGACTGAAACACGTGCTGAAGTCTCTGCTTCCTTTAGCTGAACACCGCTGATGTGTGTGTGAGTGTGTGTGTGTGTGTGTGTGTGTGTGGGAGGGAGTCTGGACTCTGTTGGATGTGGAGTGTTAAGGTGAAGCAGCTCTTCATTCCTCAGTCAGAACAAAATGTTTTGGCAGGGATTCTTTGACCTTTGACCTCCTCTTGTCCCTCCAAATTTATCTGCAGCATGATGACCTGAGATTACAGCCTATTAGTGGCAGGAGGCAAATGTGTAGCTGCTGCAGTTATTAATGTTTAAATGAAGCTGAGTGACGCTTCATGGTCGGTTTGTGTCCCGTAACTCAGAGCAGCTTTAAAAGAACCCAGAACCCGAGCTGCCCCCGGGCCCCGAGCTGCACCCGGGCCCCGAGCTGCCACCGGGCCCCGAGCTGCACCCCTGTCCCATTTATAGCTAAAAAAATGAACCAATCATTTCTCAGTTTCAGCGTGTGAAATGTGTTTGAACTGCAGATCGGGCCTTTCTCTCTTTGTCTGTCTGAATTCCTGATTCTCCTCCTTCGGTCGGAGCGCCTCCTCCGCCTCATCCCTTTCGCTGCTCTGTTTGGAGGTCTGCGTTTCCCAGAGAGGCGGCGGCAGCTCGTATGATCTAATGAGCACTGATCCGGATTACAGCCCCGGTTTACTGAGAGTCTCAGACCTGAGATCAGTTCTGTGATCACATGGGAGGATTATCTGAGAGTTTCTGTTCCTCTCTGATGGATTTGTGCTGACACAACACAAACAGCTGAGTCCCCACCTTCTCTCATTCCTCCACCCGAAGCCCCAAAGCCGGCCTTTCATGTCCACTTCAGCAGTTTGTTTCTCTGCCTCTCACTTATTCATCGACCAATAAGATTTCACCGCCCGCGTCCAGATGGACACACACTTTCTCATGTGCATGTGTGTGTGTGTGTGAAAAACATGGAAACAGATCAACTCAAAGTAGAACTGTGACACTTTAATCTGTCAGCATCTAGTTTTCTCTGTTTCTTTCATATTTCCAAATCTACAGTGTAAACCATAAATTTGTTGTTTATGTCCAAAAAAATCTGCTCAGTCTGAAAATAATGACTGAAGTTCAATCAAAAGCTTTAAGTGTTGCTCACAGCTGCAGAGCATCGGACTTCAGGAATGATGGAACAGGATGTGCAGGATCAGTTTGCAGCAGGTACCCAATAACCACAAAAACAATTCCCTGCAGCTCCATTTAAACATCTGCAGGAAAAAGTTCATATATTTTCATATCAGAAGAACTTCAGAAGAAATATCAGCACCATGATGCAGATTAATGTACCTGATTTCTGACGGTGTGAGGAAGAGGAGCACGTGGACTCAGACCGATGAAGTCAGAGTTCAGGACGACGTGGCGGCGGTGAGGCCTCAAACAGCCCCCCTCTTACTGGATGAAAGGCGTGTTCGGAGCTGATCTCAGAGCAGCGTTTACACTGAGTGCAGGTATGAACAAGAAAATCCCTGTTAAGTTTTCTTGTCGCACTTTGTTGCGAGCTGCGTCGCCGCCGTGCGGAATGTGACGCCACTGTGAGGAAACCTGCAGCAGCAGCAGGAGAAGAAGAAGAGGGAGCGTTTGTGACGGTGGTGGCTGTGAAGTCTGGGCCAGACCTAGAGGCTCCCACAGGGCCCCTGAGGTGACCTTGGATCACTTTGCTTGACCTCTGACCTCTGAGCAGAGGAGGACGAAGGAACGACGCTCGCTATAGATCACAGAGGAGGAGGAGAAGAAGAAAGAGGATGAAAGAGATGCTCTGAGAGAGGAAGCAGCGAGCACGTGAAGAAGACGAGGTGATGTTTGATAGCGAGCGCTGCTGTGAAGCTTCAGACTGGAGCCACTAACAGCAGATTTACTCTCAGAGAGCAAAGATCACCAGAAGGGACGGTGACCTCTGACCCTTCAGGGAATTAAACCCAGCGATTAAAAATAGAGACGGTACATTCATGTGGAAAAGTCTTTGAGTTGTTCATGTGTATTTTTCACAGAATAAAAAAACCCAGTAGAATCTAATTCAATCACCTATAAAAAGCTTAAAGCTTTTGTGTTTTACAGTAAAAACTGCCAGTTTCAGTTTCAGGTTTTAAAAGAAACTTCAGGACTCAGGCTTCTTCTGAGGGTTCGTTTACTCTTTATTCATCTCAGTTCAGGAACTTCAGGAGCATCTCAGTCTGCTTCCACAGAAACTTCAGTACGTCTATTAGTGCAGGTCCATGTAGAAAAACCTGCACAGTTCACAGTGTTTTTGAGGAGTACCGTGTGTCTCAAACTGAACAGAGGAGCTTCTGCACTTCCTGGAAATGATCTTTGCAGAATTTGATCACAGTTTGCAATTGAATAAAAAACAATTCAGTAAACCAAAAGTGTGAGCGAGCAGAGCTTTAAATGATGTCCATCCTCCAGGACTGTGGTCTGCTGGTTCAGCCGGGTCACTCCTGCGGTCTTCAGCCCCACATCAGCTCCCAGAGTCCCCTTCCCACCTGCAGATCAGGACATGTCCCAGGTCTGAAGTCCAGCTGTTGGACTGCTTCTTTAAGATCATACAACTACAGTTTAAAGTCACATGACTTCGGTTTATTTCTGCTGTTTCCACCTGCCTCCCTGTGTGTCTCACCTGTCTCACAGGTCAGTGGATGGTTCCATGTCTCAGTTGTTCTGACAACAGGACATGTGATTGGAGGGAGGTTGCCTGGCAGCCAGATGGCTGTTATCACCCACTTGTGGACCGCCCCCTGCTGCAAGCCTGTATGAGGGACAGAAAGGTAAACTGGTTTGAACTGGTCTGTCTTTAGTCTCAGAAGTTCTCCAGTTTGTGGACAGTCATCCTAATGGAGGTGAGACACCTGTTCTCTCTTTTCTCCACAGTTGTTATTTATCGGTGACTCAACCAATCGCGGGATGATGTATTTCCTGATGGAGAGGGTGAACTCCAGTCTGGAGGACTGGGGGAAAGCTCATGACACGCTGGTCTACAGGAACCTGAATGGAAGACGGACTCTGGTCAGCTACTCGTACTATCCTCAATTCTGGCTGGAGAAAAACCAAAGACCCACGTTCAGACAGGCTCTGCTTCAGCTGCTCAATAGGTGAGGTCCCGATAGTCCACCTATGAGGCAGGTTGCATGAAGCTTCACTGGACTTTGGTTGGAAGCTGTTGCGATATTTTACTGATTTGATAATGTTTCTTGTTGTCACCTGTAAAGGTCTCAGCCTCTGGTGAACTCTAACCAGACAGTTCTGGTGGTGGGAGGAGTCCAATGGCTCAACACCAATCACCTGAGAACAATCAAAGAAGTGCTGGACAGGTGAGCAGATACAGTGTAATAACACATTACACAGTATAAACAATAGTGTCATCTGCATACGGATTTACACTGAGCTGGAAGCTAAAGAACAGAGGACCTATCAGTGATCCCTGTGGTACACCTGCTCAGGTTTTTATCTCACTGGGCAGTGCTGTATTTCCTCTAACATGAAACCCTTTCCAACAAAAAGCACTAACCCAGGGCTGAGGGGTAAGGATTAGCACTATTACCAAGGTCAAGACTGTGGTATCTATGGTAACATAGGGTCATTTTTCTCCCTCCTCCTCCTCCTCTTCAGAAAATCTCTCAGTAACATCCTGGTGGTGGTCAAATCTTTGGGGATGGGCTTTCATCTTCCTGTGGATGGCATCAGATCTCTCAGTCTGGTAGGTTCCTGCTCATGCTGTTGCATCACAAGCTTATCCTATTCCTTTTAATTTCGCTCTGTGAGAATTAAAACAGCTTTAATTGATCAATATTTCAGAAGGAGATACAGGACCTGTACAGAGAGAATGACAACATCGTTGCTGCTGCAAAGCATCATGGGTACGAAGTGATTGACACGTTCAGTATCACGATGGGTCGATACAAAGAGTTCCTGCAGGGACGCTGTGCCTGCCACTTTCATGAGGTAATACAACTTTATTTATCAGTAAACATTTACGTGTCCCATGTATCTCTGGTTCCTCAGTCCAAAGTTAAGCAGTTAGTGGCGTTAGGTTAGTTAGTGATTCTGAGTTACCAATAGGTGTGAATGTGAGTGTGAATGTTGTCTCTCTCTGTTAGTTCTGCGACAGGCTGGCGATGTGTCCAGGGTGCACCCTGCCTCTTGCTCTATAGAAGCTGGGATAGGCTCCAGGCCCCCGACCCTGAAAAGGATAAGCAGAAGAAAATAGATGGATCAATTTATCCTAATGGATTACACAGCAGTGGGGAATAAGTTTTATTACAGTCGAGTCTTTCTGAAAGTGCTGTAACTAAGTTTAAGGATATACTTCCTTCATTATTCTGCTCTTCAGTGCAGAGCAGCTACCTAAACTCTGCTCCCAGTGAGGTCGATTATCTCCTCAATAGTTTTACTTCCTCACTGCGTACGACTTTGGATACTGTGGCTCCTGTGAAAGGGAAAGCCTCAAATCAGAAGGTCCTGACTCCGTGGTAAAATTCACAAAAGCAAAATAACCCGTAAGCTGGAGCGGGAATGGCGTCTCACTAAATTAGAAGATGCTCATCCAGCCTGGAAAAAGAGTTTGTTGCTCTATAAAAAAGCCCTCCGTAAAGCTTCGGTACAGCGGACCATCAGATCCTGGTTCAGATCCTACCTATCAGAGAGAGGTTTTTGTGTATTGGAGCTGTTGACTCTCTTCTCTCTCCAGCTACTTCCAATGGGATCAATTCTTATAAGACACGACATTGCGTTACACTTTTATGCTGATGAATGTCAAATCTTTTGTACCACTGAAGCAGTAAAATGCATATTCTGCAAATGATTGCATTGAAGATATCGAGACGTTCATTAACTTTTTGCACCTGAATGATAAAAAGAGGTCATGTTGTTTGGGCCGAGTGTTGATCTGGGTTCTTGGACACAAACCTGGGTGTGAAACTGATCTTAAACTTGATGCTCAGATTAACTCAGTAGTCAAGTCCAGCTTTTATCAATTAAGCCAAGGTGAAGCGTTTTTTCACTTTGAGATTTTAATCCGTGCTTTTATCACTACTTGTTTCGACTATTGCAATGTGTGTTGGGCTGAACCAGACACACTCACCCGACCACAGCTGGTACAAAATGCTGCTGCTCGACTTTAAGTTGGTGTCAGATATTGTGAACACATTACACCGATTTTAGCCTCACTTCATTGGTTCCTGGTTCATTTTAGGATTGATTTTTAAAGTATTTTATTTGTTTTTATGGCCTCGCCCCACCATATCTGACCTGCTCCATCTATGTCTCAGATGTTGGCTCTTATTGTTTTATCCGCCTTCTGTTTTACTTTTTCTTTTGTTTATATGTGTATTTTAAAGCCGTTTGCTCTTGTGTAGTACAGCACTTTAAATAAAGTTGAGACGAGATGAGACCAGTTTGACCCGGGACAGAACCAGAACCTCCGGATGGAGGCCTGAGGACCTGAGAGCTGATGTTCTGCTCTCTCCTGTTTTCTCAGGTGGAGAAGTTTTGGTCCACAACGCCTCCAAATGACACAATGTCCATCGCCAACATGACCAGAACCGACAGAACTGGACCTGCACTCAGCAGCCAATCAACCGTGCCGGACACGGAACAGGAGGTGCGGTCTAAATCCCCAACCTATCACGTGAGAGGACCAGTGAACCAGGTGTACTCCGAGATCCTTCTGAGCCGCCTGTGTGCCACATCCAGAAACTGAACCCCTGAGAGAGGGCAGGTGAGTCTTGAGGGGGAGTCACCCGTCAGGACGTGGGCTTCAGAGAGTGGGGTGGGGGACTCAGAGGTGGAGGTGGATTCTTCAAAATGAACATAAGCTTCACTGTGTACAGCCATCACTGTGCAACTCATCCTCTGAACTATAAAACAGGAGCAAAAGTTCCTAAAGACCAATCAGAGGAGACGCTGAAAGTCTCCAGACCCAGCTGGTTTCTGCTGGTTTCACAGGTTTTTCAGAACCACAAAGATCCTCCAGAGTAATCCTCTAATCCTCCAATACGCCCCAACTCAAATACTCATGAAAATTCACGAGTTATAGAAACACCCCCCCTACCGAGGGGGGGGGGGGGGGGTTTACCGAAACCAAAGCAGTTTCTGTATCAGCTGTAAACATATTTATTTAACAAGGGAGTCGATGGGACTGACTCACTGTGGCGCCTCTGCTGGACGGCAGAGGAACTGCAGGGAGCGCCTGGTCTGTAGTGCACAGCAGCTTCTTCCTGTTTGTACCAGCTGGTCGAGATGCTTCCTGTCTGATCAGGATGTTCCTGAACCGGAACCCTGCTGCACACGTCTGTGTGCTTCTGTTTACCTCACTCACACATTCTGAATCACTTTTAGCACCAAAGAATCGATGAAAACTGAAGCGTCTTATATGACTCTGCTTATATTTCTATATTTTTCTACAGATGTTTATTGTGCCTTTTTACAAGCTGAAAATAGAATATATGAATATTTATGACTGTGATGGTTCTGCTCTTTATAAAAGTTATGAAAGCAAAAAGACTCAAATTATCCCTGAACTGTGAAAACATAACAAACTGTTTCCTCTTCTTCACTCACTCAGCTTCTTAGACACAGACTCACTTATTACATTTAATAAAACCCAACTTACAAAACTCATCTGTTTGTTATTATTGTCATTATTATTACCATCTGTGACTTCATCGGGACAGTTTTTAGCATGTTGAATCATTTTTCACCTGATTGAGCCGCACACCTGGAGGCCCTCAGAGGCGGGAAACACGGAAAGCTGCTTTCAGAGATTTTCGTTGTATTTTAGGAACTTGTTGAAAATTTGTAGTTTCTCATTAGGATCAAACGTGTCTTTCACATTTTAGAAAACAACAATATTAAAATGATCAATATTTGAATGCAGGTTGGTGTTCTGGTGTACCCGCTGCAGACCTGCTCCAAACAGGTAAAATAAAAATATTTATAACCATCAATCATCAGAATTACAACAAATCAAATCAAATCAGTATTGATATATTTAACTTTGAGAACACGTTTGAAACATCTGCAGGAGTCTTTGAGTTTTTCTCACAAACTGAGATGAGTTTGACTCCTGAGCCAAACCTCATTCAAACATCTGACGCTTTTAGATTTTTCCAGCTCCTTCCATCGCTTCTTTGCTCCTCAGATATCAAATGTCAGGAAAGAGTTTTTCATCATGAAGCCTCTCACCCATCCGGCCAATTAGAGCGCAGCTTTGACGTCAGCTGCTGAGCCCCGAGCTGGTCCAATGAGGACCGTGTGGGACTCGGACTGATCCAGGCTGCTGCTGCTTCTTCTGCAGATCGAGAAGAGCAGCGCGGCAGGAGAACTCCATCACCTGATCATCGGGACTATTGAGCCTGCTCCGGGACCGGGCCGCTCTCAGTATGCAGAGCTGAACAGGGATGGATACGCGGAGCTGTGGAGTCCGACACATGTGCGCTCTGACGCTGCTGCTGGTGTGCGTGTGTCCGCTGTGCTGCAGAGGCAGCTGGATGTAAGTCTGAGCGCAAACACACACACACACACACACATACACACACACACATCGAAGAGGATCCAGCGCGTTTCAAACGTTTGCTTTAGTTTCAGCTTCCATCCGCGTGTGTGCGACACAAACTCTCTAATAAATAAAATGCTGAAAGTTTTTCCCAGTATTTTCGTGCCAAATGCGCGCTGGAATGGAGCCACCAGAGTCCGGCGTGAAATCCACATTTTTATGGAAACGAAGCTCCCGGAGGATCGTGCAGGGCCAGCTGGC
>VUQJ01001405.1:0-14949 GCA_015108635.1 Andinoacara biseriatus
AAAGAGCATGTTGTATGTGGCCCTTTGTTGTAGCCAATTCTGTTGTTACTGTGTGTCTCTTGGTCTTCCTTACTCAGTGTGCTGCCTTTTATTACAAGTCTGCTTTTGCTGAGATTTAAAAAGCAGTGTCTTTTGGTGAAACCATCCTGCTTTTTCTAGAACAAAAGAAGTTTTCAAAATTAGGATCACCATTGTTCAGTGCTAAAAAAAATAAAAAAAGTCGGTTAATAGCATTAGCCATAATCTCCAGGTTTGTTTCACAAAATATATGTGTAAATAATTGTGAATGACAATCAAGTACTGTGCAAGTAAAAGGGTAATATATGCGTATTCCCACCTGTGTAAAAGATTGCATTAAAAATCCTAATGCCCACATCAGGAGGTGCCTACATACCAATTACAGCAAGCAGGAAGCAAATTTCCCGTGAAATAAAACTGCTAATGGGAAACAGGCAGCATTCCTTATTGCCCACTAAGCTGGAACAAGAAAAAGAGGCATGCAGAGGAGAATGTCCACAACTGTCCTGGTTTTACCCACACTGCAGCCAAACACATCAAATGGCCAAACAGCAACAGGGTGATTAAATGCGTTTGCCCCCCACAAGATGATGTCACATGTTCTTCTATAATCAGCAAAGGCCATAAACTCACAGCTTAATTGTTGATGCTTTATGATGCGATTACAGCTATAATTTCATTCATCACTGAAAACAATCTGCTGGCACACACATGTAACACAGACAGAAAGATGGCAAATAATCAACGGTCTTGGGCCCCACGTAGATACAAGATGTAATGATTGTGACACACAAAACTCAAAAGCATTAACATGTATTTTTCCTTGTGTGGGGTTACAAGAGAAAAAAAAACCCACCCAAGGAAACAGGTCCAAGGAAAGCGCACTGGTTAGCACTGTTGCCTCACAGCAAAAAAGGCCCTGGGTTCAAATCTTAGCAGTGAGGGGCCTTTCTGTGGGGAGTTTCCATGGGCTCTCTCCAGGTACTCAAGCTTCCTCTCACAGTCCAAATACTTGCGTGTTAGGTTAACTGGTAATTCTAGGTAAATTGGCCGTAGGTTTGAATGTGAGGGTGAATGGTTGCCTCTGTGTTAACCCTGGTTAGACCGGTGACCCTAAACTGGGGGGCTGGTATGAGCGGTTAAGAAATTGGATGGAAGGATGGATGAGGTTACAGAGGCCACTCACAAAGTGGGCCCAGCAGAGTTGACTTATCAGAGGAGTCTCACTTGTGAGAATGTAATGACGTTTTTTCTGTCTGGACACATTAAAGACCAACTGCACAGCACCTCTTCTCAGTTTCTGAGAAAAACGGCATAGTTCGCATGCCTTCTCTATCTTGTAAGACCTGCCAGTGTCTTCTGTTCAGAGGATCACATGTGGACAGGAATGTGCAACACATGTACATGTGAACCAACACCAAGTGCACTCTTTTTTGAGTTACATAAACCCCAAAGCCAAAGCTCGGGAACTCTGGGTTTTGGGCTTGCAGTACTAAATACAGTATGTACTTGTAGTTCTACCTACTTCTTGTCATGTATTGAGTCAGTGACATTATTTGCAAATATTACATACGTAACAGTGAACTGTAGCACAAAATGTCTCTTGCTTTATAAATTATGTAGCTTTATTTTTGCCCTTTATTGCACTGTATCACTGCCACCTTGCAGGCTGCAGTGGAGCTGTTTGTTGTATAGTCATACACAAAAATGAACAGCAAAATCAGACGTTGCCTTTTCATTTGTCAGATACGGGGTCTTTAGATTGCTACAGAAATGCAACCAGCCAGTGGTCAGGAGAAACGTTTTAGTTCACTGAAAACGTTCTTAGGAAACACTCTAAAAAATGCATGTGTAGAAAGTTGAAGTCGCTTAAAATTTTGAGCGAAAACAATCTACATTTCTTCTTTAGCTGTGGCAGAAATAAAAACAAGCAGAAATCTGAATTGCTTTCACTCAAGATTTTATGTGTCTTCAACTTTCTGCACATACACATAAGACTGTAAATAAAAGATGGCTGTAGTAATTTGATCCATTGGTTTGGTTTTTCATCTAGCACAGCGGTTCTCAAACTTTTTTGAGAAGCTGAAAATGTTCAGGCCACACACTGTATATATATATATATATTTAAAAAAAACAAAAAAACAATCATTAACAATAAAGAAGGATTGATTGAATGGAATTTTACTTTAAGGTCTGCTCAACAGCAACAGCAAGTTAGTTCAACTATATTTTTCACCATGTTTTCTGCGCCTTGCCTGCAGTGGCCCTGTGCACCTCCACTACTACTCTACTACTGGTAGAGAGTTTCAAACAACCAAGTATTTTAGAATTACTGTAATGCAATACAATGTCTTTAATTTATTGATCTACTCTAAAAACAATCAAACGTGCCATTGCAGTAACAGTTTCAAACTCAAAAACTCCACAGTCACAGAAGACATTATCCATCGGTTTTTACAGGTCATGCTGCTCAGAAATTGATTTTTAGATTTGAAATTGGTCAAGTGCTCCTTTTCAATATGAACATAGAATCACACGAGCCCATATAAAAACTCACACTTACTAATATTTGTCTGATAAACCCTGAACCATACAATTTTGTAGTCTTCTCGCCTAGCTGTGTGGGTTAAATGCACACGAGCTGCATTCACAGTGAAGTCCTATTATAAAAGAAATTTGGAAATCAAGAGGATGTTGGCTGTGTGCTTCCTCCTGTCTGCAGAAAGTCAAACCCAGAGAGAATAGTCTGACCAGAGAAGACCCACCAGCGAGGGAACCTATTGATTTTTTTTCCCCCATGCCTCTGCCAGGGTTGTTTGTTTCTTTTTGCCCATTGCCCCTGTTTTATTTACAGGCAGGTGGATCAATAGAGACACTTCCTCACTTGCCTGTTTTCAGCTTTATGAAAACATATCTTTCAGTCTTTTAAGTGCACTGGTAGACCTACATCATTTCTCTGGCAGTTCAAAAATTTCATTTCAATTGATTGACAAGTGTAATTGTATAAGAAGATGGCTTAAAGAATGAAAAGAAATGCTGCAGCACTGAAATAAACTCTGTATATTTCTTTAGCTTTTTTCTGAGCCATCATGAATGGGAAAAAAAACATCTGTATAATGACCTTTGCAGTTGCCAGTTCTTAAGAAAAACTGGTGAAAATGCCTTGTTTTTTTAAATTTCAGAAAGCCTTAACAATTAGAAAACCTTGTAGGAAAAATGACTGAGGCCATTATTTCTCTGACTGCAGCATTAATAGCAGCAAGTGAGACATCTTGGTTCCCTCTAAAGCAACAAGCAATAATCAAGAGGGGTTAAAAGCCGCCTTAAACAGCATTAGTCATTATGTCAACATCGTGTTTCAAAATATGGCTTCGGAAATTATAAATTGTCTCCAGAGGTCAGGGTTGATGAATGGGTCAACAAAATGTAGGTTTAAAACTGACGAGCAAAATCATAATAATCAACGTATTCTCATCCTAGGCCGTCAAATCCTGCTGTTCTGTCTGAATCACACATTTATTCTCACGGTGCCCTTCGACATGCCTCGCCACATCGCCTGTGACAGTTTTGAATGTTGAGTGTTTACAGTTCTGTTAGAAAGTCCAACAAAGTCAACATAAGGAGGCAAAAAGGTTGGTGTGGCACATTTGTGTCCCATTTTGTTTTTACTCTCTGTATGCTTTTAATAGACCGAAACTATTTTTTTTGTTACATATATATTGGCTCTGCAAATTGTATAAATGAAACTGGACTCTGTGCACAATAAGAAGATGCCAAGCATCCCTAAGTGACGAATTGGGATTGACAACGCTGATCTCACTTACAGTTTAACATCCTGGCATCCATAAAAAAAGAGGATGTACAAGGTTTAGCAGAGTTAGACGTTACCAGGAAGTTACCTCACTAGTTTCCATCTAAAGATGATATACCATGTTCTTAAATATTTCCAAACAATTAAAAAACCTTCTATCACTTCGGACTCAAACAATGATGGAAAATTAAATAGCAGCGATGTTTGGGGGGGATTGTGAATTTGGTACTGACATTTAATACCGTACTACCTGTGGTTATAGCTACAGAGGTTAATTGTTCATTAGCACTGGGAAGATGTAAGATGAGGGTTAAGTTTTTCCTCAATAAAAGTTCACACTGAGGGTCCACGAGACAAACTCCATCATATGGCAGAAAGAAGATTCCAAAAAAAAAATGGACCAAACCAGCTAAGAGAGCACTGGAGATGATTCCATCTTCAACATGAGGTTAGTCATTAATATGTTGCTGTGTGGTTTGGATTATGCACGATCAAGTAGTTGTGATCCTAAAATGTAATATCAACAATGAAATCTTAGTTGGCCTGAAAGTGATTCGTTTCTTTAAGCTGTAGTATACACAGTTTTTAAAAACTTTCCTTAAAGCCGAGCCACGTGTGAATTACGCTAATAAACAGCAGGAGAGGCCAAGGACGACCACTGATTATTTTTAATCAGTGACAAAGACAACAGCTTCAAGGAGGAGCTTGGGCCAGGAAACAGGTTTAATACTCATCTCTTAACAAGCAGATTGTTTCAGCTGCAGTTTGACAGCATGCAAAAAAATATATTCACATTTCTTTATGATACCAAACAAAATGGCAGCATTTAACACCCAGTATATGAGAACCAGCTCTGATAACCAACTAGTTATTAGAAGGGAAGTTGAAAGATGAATCAAGATTTTAGATGTGAAGGGAAATATAGAAGTAGAGTACAGAAAATGCAGTATGTATTCTTTATAATGTCTGGCCTTCACTTGAACATTTACAAATTGAACAACCCACCCCATATCTTAGCTCTCTGAAGTCCTGGGAGAACTGTCATTTGCTTTTCTGGCTCTCCTCTTCCACCTCCTGTTGACTGGCAGGCTGTTCCTGCCCCGATGCACAATGCTTACATACTCATTTTGGTGCAGAGGGTGCTACACATTGAATTAAAAGAGTTCTGATTGATAAGGTAGTTGAAGGCAAATCTGCTCCCACTAATTGTCTTTCAAATGCCCTCATTAATCAAAGCGGAGCTAGTGTGGTGACGGGCGGTCCTGTCAGCCGCTCTGCTACAGGCTCTCCTCCGGCCGCTCACCTCCCAGCATGATGCCTGCTTCCCCTCTGTCAGGCGCCACTGTCCGAGGACTACTGGAGCACAGGCCATCCGTCCGTCCGCTGCACACCTGCCTTCTGCCAGACAGGATCTGACCGCCCCCTGCCACTAGGACAGCCCCAGAGACCAATTTAGCAGCCACTTAATGATTCATGACTTCAAGTGGTGGAAATGAGGGCAGCATATGATAACAGGAATAAACACATTTAATTAGCTCCTCATATACATTATTTATTTATTTACCTGCACTTTGATTAATTTATATATTTTGTGTTGCAGGGGTTTTTGGTATTCACAGCATCTGGTACACAGCCTTTGTTGTGTGGTTGAGAGAGTGCTTTCTCCTACTCATCTTTATGTGGATGTGTGTGTGTGTGTGTGTGTATGTGTGCATGAGCAGGTTGGGGGTTAGCAGTGTACCTCCTCCTTATCGGGTACCACCTCTTTATCGAGGGACCCTTTGGTTGGGTGGGGTATCAGCAGGGATTTGGCAAGCCCCCCACAATGAAATGAAACGAAATATTAGACTTTAAAATATACAGTTCCCCATGCTCTAAGTAGCCTTGTTTGTGGATTTCCTGACAGGTAGTTACTCCCCCAGTTTTCTTTGAGCATAGGGCATACATTTTCATGGAGGCACTAATCAAAGCGGTGCTGTGGCAAACAGCACAGCCACAGTAGGCCCAATCAAAGCCGCGTACCTGGCACTCTTCCATAAGGTGCTGGGAACGCTGATGTCAACTCTTACCCTAGCATCTGCCATCGCATCCATCACAGGTTGACTTCTTTCACTCTCGCTCTCACTCATAGACTCAAGCGCACAGACTGCTCTGTGAGCTCTCGCTCAACAGTCGGAGCGTGTTTGTGAACACGCTTCTAGAGCAAGTTATATCATTTTGGTTTAAAGCACTAAATGAGACTGTCAAAACTGCTTAGCAATATTATGGTGAGGTGTCAGATTCTTGTGTCAAATACTCAGTAATTGTCATTTTCCCCAGAATTTCTCAGATTTGTACCCTGACTGTGCTAAGAGGTAACAGGAGGATGAGGTGCATATAATCAAAGAGAGAAAAGGCTTTAGACACTGTTTCTGATATCCTCTTAATTGGCTGTTGGTGCAAAAATAAACTACAATTGTGCACATGGCAGCAAATTAATATGTTTGGTGTAAAACAAGCTCAGAAACACAATGTGGGAGTGACAGAGAGCATTTTGTCCATGAGGCCTGCTTTATTTGTGAAAGGAAATCAGCAAGAGGAGAGGGAGGTGAGGGAGGTGAGAAGGGCCTGCATCCAAAGTAGCAGACACAGGGATTCCCACTGCCTGCTCTCGTCCTCTTTTCTTCTTTTTTTTTTTGTCTCTATGTCCGCCCTCTAATCCCTGGCCGTTGAAGACCTCCAGACGTCCTCCTCACATAATGACACAGCTATCAAACCCAATTGCTGTGGCTCAGACCCAAGGCAGTGCATTAAACCCCTTAGAGTCTGATTGCTTCTCCAGAGTCAAGTGGTTGCATCCTCCCTGTCATTTCCCTGGCCACCGCCGTCACCCTGCCGCCTGCTTAGAGCTGCTGAGACTAGAGCCCTCACACAGGCCTGGCTGACCCACTTACTCAGTCACACTGACCTCATAAATGCAGTGAGACAAGGGTCTGCACAAAAACACACAGGAGTTCTGATTGCATAATAAGCTGCCAGGATTATTTTTAAGATTAATACTTACTTTTGGAGAGTTTCAGCAGTGTGAAATAACCTCGAATGTTTTACTATATTCTCTGTGAACTATGTGATCAAGTAAACAAAGTTCAAATTATAATGATAAAATGATTTTATTTTAACAACTAAAACATTTATAGTCATCATTATTATTGCTTTGATGACTGAAGGATTAGTGTAAAGGTTTATATATGTAAGAGTAAAGTTGCAGACTTACATGTTACAGTAGTAACAGTGATAAATATTGTACTGTTATTAGTTCCTTTGATTGGCAATTTTACATACTTTGATACAAACAATGATAAAAAAAAATTTTCATGATGTAAAAGCCATGGAATCAGGGTGTGATAATGTTTAAAGTGTTTGTACGTGAGGCTTAAGAACCTTCAGTTTAACATTTTTGGAGCTTCTCTAATTTCTGTTTTCTGGATTTTGTATGTCACCCATTAAGAGATTAATACAAAGTTATGATGATGGGATAAGCTCTAATAATGAGGCATTTTGTGCATTTTTTTGGCTACAGAAGAATACAAACATGCACTTTATAAAAATGCAATAAAAATGTTATTATGCTTCAAAAACAGCATGTCTGCACTAACAAACGATCTGTCTGCTGCAAAAAAATTTACTCATTATAGTCTATAATAGACTGGAAGCAATCTGTCACTGCAGTGTGATACAGATTACGGACAAAACTACTGGGCCACATAGACGTTACACCTACAGGAGCTGCTGGAATACTATGCCATGAAGCTCCTGGTGCACAGTTTTTATGCTCATATTAATGCCAGAGGAAGTTTGGAACTCTGCTGACTTGAACACTCTGCGACCCTGCCCTGTAACTTTATGTGGTTTGCCACTTTGTGGCTGAGATTTCTAAATACTTCCACTTTGCAATAATCCCACTTACAGTTGATTTTGGAATATCTAGGAGGGAAGAAGTTTCACAAACGGTGCCATCCTATTACCGTGCCATGCTTGAATTTAGAGAGCGATTTGGAACAACCCATTCTTTCACCAGTGTTTGCAAAGTATGGATAGATGCGTGATTTTATAGACCTGATGAAGCCCTATGTGTTTGTCCATATAGTGTATGAAATCTTCACGCAAGCTTAAAATAATTTAAGAGTCCATTTTTCTGATTATAGTGCTCTAACAAGATGCCCTTTATGTTGCACATTGTTGCATAATGATTGTTGATATATACATCTATAAAATACTTGAACTAAGCAGATTTGTGTTTGAAACCTGCTGACATATTCTCTCTGCACTAGAAAAAAAAATCTTTGAATTCACCTGAAGATTTTTAAAAGTGAATCATAGACAGAAATTACTCAACAACATGCCCTGTAAATGGCACAGAGAATCTGAAATGCATGCCAACATAAAACTAAAATGTCAGATACACTGTTAACAGAGAACAAACATCACACATTAAAAATTGATTTGTGAAACATTCAAGAGATTGCGGACTTTCATGACACAACAATTACAATGACTTTTTTAAATAACAGAGATGTGATCATAAAATACACAAACAAATTTTTTTTTTCTTTACAGAGTTACAGAAAGGTGTTGGACTGTATTTCAAAACAACATGTTTTTCATGTTATGCATGATTAAGTGCTCAGTGTTGTGGACCTACACTACAATAATGATTTCGTGAGGGTGCCGTCACCAAACATTGCTGTAGGGATATTCGTACAGTGCAAATGGCAACATGTCGTCCATGTTGCCTGCAAACCCCGTTGCACTGGAGGGGAAAAAAATAATGGGAATGAAAGAGCAAATATCTGTAAGTATTTGTTTGTCAGTGTGTGTGTGTGTGTGTGTTCCTGTAAGAAGGTGTGTACATGTGCATGAGTGCTGTATGTGTGTGTGTGTCCCTGTGCTGGTGCTTAAGATGGAGTGCAATGTCGGAGTTTGGGCAGAAGGTGAATAACTACAGTGCTTACAGTGTAATCATGGTTCCTGTCAGCCCTGCTGCAGGAGAGGAGGGGGGCGACCAGCAGACTGAGCTCCTCGGTGATGAAGTACAGGCACCGAGGAGCGCTCTACACCTGGATATTTATTAACACAGGCCTGACAGTAATGAGGCCTGAACAGGTGGGCTGGGACACACATATCAGAGTGAGGAGCATCCGCCAGGAGGCAGAGGGGGAGATGGTGAAGACGAGTGGGAGAAGTTCACCCTGCAGAAACACAGCACTATCGAGAGCTGAGGTTGCACACCCACTCGTACCAGCGGTACATCTGACTGAAAAAAACAAAACAAAATAAAAAAAACCAAGCAAAAACAACAACTAAATGATTGTTTTTCCTCATGCTCCTCCAACACTGTGCATGTTACACTTGTGGAAAACTGTGTATTTTGTGTGACTTTAATAAACCGCCATTAGCGTGAGATTGAAGAAACAAGGTAGAGCGGTCAAATGGTGATTGCTTATTTTTGCGCCCCCTTTTATTGTGTTATCAGAGATACAAATAACTGCAGACAAACTGTGAATAAAAAAACCAAAGAAATCTAGGAATAACAGTCGTACTTGGTTTACCCTTTCATTTGACAGGAACACACTACCGTTCCATTTTTTAAAAATTTATTATTAACTATATAAAATTAGTGATTTTTCCAAATTGTTCAAATTGATGAATTCAGGAGAGCAAATCAAAGGATGGAAAAAATTCAAAGTGCTATGAAGAAAAAAGAACTCTCAATTCTCCCCAAAGCACACTTGGATACAATCCAGAAGTCCACATTATGAGAAAGCTATATCAGGAAATTATAATAAATAGTTATCTGTCCAAGCGAGATGGACTTCAGCAGCAGAGATGTTAAGATTGGGAAAACTAGACAGATCACCAATAGTAGGGGACATATTCCAGACCTCATTAGGGTTAAGGACAGAGTCATAGTTAGGTTAACAGTATGGAAGTAAGCAAAGTGTAGAAAGAGCATGTAGTGATTACAGCTGGGTGATCCTGTGTGTTTGTGTGTCTGTGTTCACCTTGTGCTGGCTTTCTGTACTCTGGTTGTCTTATTAAGACCCTGAGTGAGGCTAATCAGAGCTGTCATCTGATGCTGAACAGATGCGCTGAACAAAGAAGAGGAGGAGACCACTGCGGGCCCAAGGTGCATCTGCGGGGGAGGAGAGAAAGCCTTGCTGCCTGAGCTGATGCTAGCTGATGGCACTCCCTGTCAAGTAAGGCTCTCAGAGACTAATAGGTGGAGAAAAGGTAGAGGGGGACTACGTCCAACATTTTATGTCAAATCCACCTTAATAATTCGTCATTGCCAGCTGTGACTGACACAAACTGTAGGTAAGACGGCTTTTCGTGCACACCCAAAATGGCACATGGGGAAATTCACTTAACTACCGTAGTCAACTCTGGATCCAGTCTGCAGCACTCTATGTAATTTGAATTTCTGGTATGTGAATAAAGAGGGAAAGTTGTGCTTTTTGGAAGGGAACATTTGAAAGTGATTAGGGGAAAAGGGCTGGAAGACGGTGCCACATGAACCTTACCCTATTCTGTGTTGTTAAATCTCACTTTTACTATCACTTTTGTCTCTTACTTCCAGTCCTCCTGCTTCATGTGTCTCTTTTTCAAACAGTATTCACTCTCTGTGGCAGCCATGGTCAGGGAACTCAGCAAGGACTGCAGACAGACTTTAAAACCAGAGCAGCGACTATTAACTCTCCAGCCTCCCTGCTGAGTCTGCTGGGAGCTTACTCTCATTTCCTATGCAGACACTCCTAACAGATGACCTTGGTCTTATCAGGACAGGTCTTGCCAAAAGTTGGAGGACACAATATTACTATTAAACCAAAAGAAACAAAAGAGACAAAAATCATTGTTCATCTGTTATTGTGTTCAATTTTAGCCCCAGTGAGCCGTACTGAATTGTGGCTGTGAGCCACAGGCCATTGATCTCTGCCATCTAATCAGCTACAACAACTTTTAGATAAGTCCTAATTCCAAAATGTTTGATACCATAGCGTTTGGTTAATCTACATAGATGTGTATCTAAGATTGACCTAAGCCTCTTCTGGATGCGCATGATCTGGAAGAAAATCCACTACAAGTGTAATTGGAAAGGCACGCACGCTGCACAGATTCAAATGAATTCCATACATGTCTTGCTTTACACATCAGTAACAAAGGGCTTCCAGCACATTCCATTTTTAGGCCTCCAGTCAAACAAGTCACATAAGCATACAATAGAGCTTTATTAGCCTATCCCCCCACACTGCCCTGCAAGGAAGACAGATCTCCAATCTGAAGAGAACAAGCCGTTCCTTTAAAAGATCCTGTTTCTGGGACTAATCTGGTAAACTCCCATAAATGCTTCTCAGCACCCCAGATGGAGGGAATTAGCAGCACCAGACAGTGCAGAGAGGCCTTTAAGCCCATGATATACCCCTGAGATTAATTAACTTCTAACTTTAGATATTATTATAGTATCTAAGGTTGCTATACAACCATGTCTTCAACTCCATTAGACAGTTTTGTGCTGTGGACTAGGCGGCGAGCCGAGGTGCTTAGCCAGGCACTGTCTTCCATAATGCATGTTGGCCTCATCCGTACTCTGACAGCACTTAAGAAGCCCACAGCCATTTGAGTGACAAAGATCTCATCTATTTTTCATTTTTGACTCTAAATGTGTGAGGGAAGATCTTATGCGCCATACAGTATGTGTATGCTCGTGTAACCGAGTTTGCGTGTGTGCAGGGACAATTAGAAATATGTTGTTGGACAACAGCCTTGGATTTACTCACAAATTATCTCAACTCTGGAGCAAGCTGCGAGCGTCTGCGTGTGTGAGTCACAGTTTTTAATGAGTTCTTTTCATGCAGTCCTCTGCAGCTTCACTCGCTGGCGCTGCAGATTCACTATTCTGCCCTTACAAATCTCTGTGTTCGAGTATATGTGCGGGGATAAAGCCTCAAACTGAAACAAGATGAGGGATATATAACGTGAAAGGGACTATACCTTTAAGAGGAAGAAAACAGGCAATCTCCCACCAGTAAGAAATCTGTATCAAATTGTTTTGTGGAAATGACCCAGAGTGGACAGCTCATACCTCCATCTCTGTGTGTGTCGGGAAGCTTAAATTCCCCCCGATCTTCCCTTCTGCTCCCTCTGAAGTGAATTTTATTTGATGTGGTTTAAAATATATTAATACAACTACTTAAACCCACGATCAATCATCCAGATAACATAAGGTCTATGATATGCTCTGTAATGAATTCATGTGAAGCAGATTCACAGAATTTTAAAAGCACTTTGCCTGATTGTAAGATGTTGGTCAAAGTTGTTTCATCACATAAAAAGCTAGATCTTAGATTTGAATTTCTTTTTTCAAGCCAGTTTATGTTGCGAATCTTTTGACAGCGCTTCTCCACATGATGAGTTTCAGTCTTACAAAGAGGCAGGGCTAGATAATCCATTAACATAGCATTAACCCAAACTTTTAAGCTTCTTCAGACAAGTCATCTCCAGTATTTGGCAGCCTCTGAGGTGGGCAGCTGCTTATTGCACATTAAGTGCTTTTAGAAACACGAGCAGAGTATGTGGTGAGAGATGCATTAGGAGACAGACTGTCAAAGATGTGTGCTCTCCCATGGATGCCACTTGTATTGATTTCTATAGCCTTTTAATTTAAGGGCACTTTCACTTAAGGCTGGAACAAATGTGAGAAAAGGCCGACTGCATATTCAGCCGTTAATGCTACAATCATGTTCAATTAAATATGCATGAGTCCGTACGTTTAAAGATAGGTCCTTTAAATTGGCTTGTGTTTGGTTGTTATTAAATAATTAGGATTGGCAAAGAAAAAAAAATACACGGCACGGTGTTAAAATTGTTTCTGATGATCAGCAGGCATGAAAAGTCATGGATCAGTTTGTCAGAGAGCATGAATAAGACAGTGCAGGGACGATTAATCCCTCAGAGGCTCCTACTGATAGACCAAGTAGAAACGGCTCGCTCCTGGCTGTGTGACCTTGCGGAACAGCCTTGAAAAGCACAGGTGAGCACTCTGCTGCTTGATAACTTTCCCTTGGCTGCATGTGCTAAGTGAAATTGCTGTTTTCAGCTGTGGAGATGTTAGGCAGCAGGTTGATGCAGAGAGGAAAAGAGGGCAGGGTACAAGGTAACTCTATTGAGCAGTCTGAGGGCACCCGGTGTCAAGCTCATTAACCTCGGTAAAAGAAATGTTACAATGAAACAGACAAAATGCGCGGCAACAGGTCACATCCTGAAGTGCGGCTCCTTGTAAAGGCTGAACTCTAACCAACTGACACAGCACCATCGGCATTTCATATATTAAAGACCTTTTTCTCTGAAGTCGTTGGATAGTTTCTGTGAGCAGGATGGGGAATTGTGTATGATACTGTAAGTAGATTTAAATATGCAAATGCAGAGGTGGCTCAAGCTGTGCTGATGTGAGGGATGAGCTCGCTGTGTGTCTTATGATGGAAGTCATTATACCGCTACCAGGGCTTCTCAGCATATCTTCATTTATAATGCTTTGCATTCAGTCGTGTACAGTCCTGACCTGTTTAAACAAAGCCTTTGTCCCTGACAGACGCAATCAGAGTGATGAGTAAACACATACACTACGTCTATCTTGCCTATTAATCTGGGCACCCAGCTGTGAGCAGGGCTTTGCTGCACTATCTCCTCTGGTCCACGCAGTAGCCTGTTGGTATTGCTGCCCATGTTTAGATTTCATCAAGAGCTCAGGATTGTTTCAGTGCAATGAAAAGTCTGATCATACTGGTGAATATATTGTGTGAAAATCCTGAGCAATGCCTATTGGCAGCCTCGGAAGCATCTCTTCTTTATTTTGGAGATCTTTAAATTTTATCTAAACAATTACCTACACCAACCTGATGTCAGGCTCTTTAGCGATGATCTCAACAATAAATGTATACATTTTTGATAACTGGCAAAATTAAGTAGCAGGACTGTTGTATTTGGCTGTATTCGATTGTACTGATATAACCAATTCGACAGCATAAAACTTGGAAGTAGCTTAAAGTGCCTTAAACCTAGATTCTTTTTAAGGGCCACCAGGAGGTGATACCTGCAGTTGGAAAAAGACTTCTGGTCAATAGGCAAACGACCCTCTGCTGTAACCTCTGTAAACACTTTCTTGAAGAGTTTGTGGGCTCAGTCACTAGTTTCAAGCCAAGCTGAATATAAGATTAAGTCCACTTTGTAAATTTTTGTTATTTTCAGTGTCAGAAAGGAGGATTATGCAGGTTATGCCCACTGGCTGACAATTTGTGATTGACAAGCTGTTACCCTCTCTCGTTTCAAAATGCCGAGATGCCACCTTTGAAAATGCTCAGCTGGCAGGCTTCAAAATGGGACCTCACGAACAGCGGTGATTCTAGAGTCTGTTGAGGCCCCGGGCAAAAATTCACAGGTGGCCCCTTCAGCGTTCATCGCCATTGTGCTTCAAATAATCTGATGCCAACAACAAAAACAACAACAGTCCTCTAAAATGACAAGTAAAACGTTTCTCTACAAATGGCCATTTTTATTTCCTCAGGGAAGACAGGTAGCTCCTAATGTCACTGCAAGCTTGGCATATTGCCAAGTTTGTCAGCCCTCGGGGGCCCCCACTGGCATGGGGCTCCAAGCAGTTGCCTGCCTTGCCTGGTGGCAAGCAACGCCTCTGCTCACAAACCAACAGCTACATCTGCCTTTATACTGTCTATAGATATACCCATATTACCTAGACTTGGGGGCAAGCATTGTTAACATTTTGTTTGGCTAACACTGTTAGCACCATCATGCACAAATGTTATTTATAAATGTTATGTTAATTTCAAATGAATATTTAAAATTAGGTAGGAAATATTTAAATTGGCTTGCCGTACTTTCAACTCTCTACAACTCTGTAACAAATGCATTAGTGTTACATGTTTAGTCAGAAACATCTAATGAATAAGCAGTGCTCATTAAAAATAACAAAAAAAAGCACTTACGTAGCCCAACTCACTTTTTGTATCTGAGTGGACACTAGTTAGGATCTCCCACATGTTTTATTTAAATGGATAGAAAAATTAAAA
>VUQJ01001405.1:21782-32288 GCA_015108635.1 Andinoacara biseriatus
ATTTGTATGTGTTTCTGTGTGTGTGTGTGTGTGTGTGTGTGTGTGTATGTGTGTGTGTGTGCTTGAGAGTGCGTGCCTGCTGGGGGTGAAGACTGAAGCGCTTTATTAAAATGATGAGAGCAAGTTCAATTTGAATCATGCAGTGCCTGTCAGTGGCTTCTCGAATTGCAGGGCTGATGAAATTGCTCTTGCGGTTATTTAAAAGCAGTTGTAATCCATCTGAAAATACTGTGATATAATCCATTTAATTTCTTATTCCTTGCAGCAATAACATTGAGTAACAAAAATCTATCAAAGCAATGTAGCCTGGTGATTTAGTAATTATCTTTATTTTACATTACTGCAATTCAGCCTGGATTAATTGGAGTCTTATCTGAACAGAGCGGCAGGTCACTTACCTCAATACACCACAATGTGTTTTTATCTTAATCATCAACCCCCACAAACTCAATTGTGACCCGCTGTGCCAAGAAACGATTATTTTCTGATGCATTTAAACTAGCCGTATATAGGGACAAGCATATTGAAACAAAGTCCTAATAAAGAGTTGTCTTTTGAAAACACAAATACACACACGCGCGCACACACATTCACACACACACACAAATAAGTGCAGAGCACACTGCTGAAATGGTCATGCACTGAAAAAAGGCTGCTGGTGGTAAAACAATGGCAGCTGGAGGAAGAGCGGGGTGAATCACATGATGTTATGTCCTGATTTCTACTTGGGAGAACTCACAAAATATCCAGTATTGATTAGCTATTGGTCAGCTGAGTTAATGTATGAGTGATGGTCAGTGTATTCCCTAATGGGTAAGCTGCCTGTAGGCTGTGCACTGGTAATAAGACCTCAGACGGCCACATAACTCAGCCTGTCTCTAAGACCACTCTCTTTTTTTCTCCACCTTGGTTATCTGACATCTGATATTAGGCACTCTGGAAGGAGGAAGTAGGGGAACTAAGTGGAGAAAAAGCCTTACAAGGCCCATAAAGGCTACATGCTGGTGAGGGAGACACAATTAGAGCCTTAGTCACCATGAAGGCGCCCAACTAGTTTTATTCACTGTTATTTCATCATCGCCAGCTTGTGTAGACTGCATGTAGATTATAAGATGAAATGGATGTTTTTGTTTGTTTGATCTTTTTTATGTTGTAGCTCTTATGTACTGTAGCTCTGTTATTATCTTATTCCAACCACTTTCCAGAATATACTGTAGAGTTTCAGTCAGGCAGATGTGGTGTCCTACTATCCGGGCAGCCATTAGCATCTGTGCTTGTTATCGTGGTAGGAAAATTAAGTTACTGTGACTTGAAACTTCATTTCATATTTCAGCATTTGTTTGTATTTATTTTTTAAATTTCAAATCTAATGGAAAATGAACTGGCATTTATAAAGCACTTTTCTTTTTTTTATTGACCCTCAGAGGGATTTTAAACTACAGGCCACATTCAGCTACACAGTGTTTCTATTTTATGCACTTTATAGCACTTTATCTAACACAAACACACTCACACACTGATGGACGAATCAGGGGCAATTTGGGGTTCTGAATCTTGCCCAAGGACACTTTGGCATGCAGACCAGAGAATCTGGGCAGCAAACCACCAACCATTCCTATGAGTGGGCAATGCCTTATGAACCTTATGAGTGCTGTAGCCACCCCTGCTTTCCATCTTTCATCCATTTTTTTTCACACCTAGTCTCTTATTTGTTTTCTTGAGATTTTTTTTTCTTCTTTATATGTTTAGAATTCACTGGATTTATTGGAATGTTTTCTATTTTATTGTTTTCTATGTAGAAGACAAAATATGAGCAGCACTCAAAATCTACTGTGTGGCGAAGGTAAAATCAGGAAGCGCTGATGTCTCCCACCAGCACTTGACAGCACCAACTCAGGAACTTGCTTGCAGATGTAACACCACTAAATTATAATGCAAATGGCTGTTTAGACCTGTTATCCATCCAAACACTTATGCTATGTTTTTTTTTTAAATAGTCATATGTAATGTCAAACAACTACCATTTGTGATAAAGGGCTGTAAAGGACAAGGACGTGGCCCTTCAATGTGTGCTTTTGTGATATCAGCTGTAGTCTGTTTGCTGCCTGCTGTTGGATAAAACACATAAAGGACCCACTAAGATTAATTGATTCCTTCACATTTGGATTCAGTTCAGAGAACCAGAGAAATTGGTTATTTTGACACTGACGCGGCTTTCACTGACTCAGCCACTCACTCATGGTCAAAATACACACAGTACTTGCATATCTGTGGTACACAGTTTTTAAAGAAAAAGTTCCGCTGTTTTGGTACATTAGCATTAGCAGAGTTAATCATCACAGGCCTAATGATTATGAGACCATCCATCTAAAAATACACTTATTTTCAGGACCTTACACAAACATCTGCGCTCTTCATATCACTTATTCCACGCTACCAGCAGTGCTGTCTATCTGGAAAACGATTTTCCCATTGCAAGAAATAAATACATCACAGGCAGAAGGTAAAAAAGAATCATTATTTTTGATTTGAATTTACCTTGCCCGTAGGTATGAGTGTATTGATGCCGTAGCAGAACATGCACAACAGGCCAAAATAGAAACATGTAAACCCTTGGCTGTGGTGGGACTTCATGATGGCATTTTCATGTATTTTGATCATACCCTCTGCACTCCCGGAAAGCCTCTCACATGTTCTGCGGCATAAGTGCTCATGTCTAATACCCTCAGAGGACGTTTTGGCCTGTCTCTATGAGTCTAATTTACGGATATCTGCATGAATTGGGAGGGCCTGGGGCCAACCATCTCATGTCTTCTTAAGGGAGGGGGTGGGTTGTTGCGTTAGCAGGCTCTTTCGGGACGGGAGCAGCATTTCAGATAAGATCGGCGGTGGGAAGTGGTGAGCTGGGCCGTTTGTTCTCGTTGGCCATCTCTCATGTTGCACCACTGATTGGGAGGAAAGCTAAAATTGCTTTCACCGGGGCTCACTCCAGCAGTAGGCAATGATAACTAACAATGCCCCCGGGACCTAGTTAAAGCTGCATCACACGCGCTGGAAAACCACTTTAATGTGGCAGCATTAGGAAGCTGTCAGTTGGGTTTGTGGAGAAAACAGATCCCAATTCATTGTGGATTTTCAAAACATTTGTTATCCTCACTTCAAAAATGCATATAATCAAGCAGGCATTTTTAAAAAAATATTTCATATTAGAAAGCTCACCATGAAGAAAAAAAAAAGTTTAAAGATCATAAAAGAGAGGCAAACAGCTCCTCTCTCAAACCCTCTGCTGCCTCGCTCAGTCATGGGGATTGTCAAACTGTTGTCAAACAGAAATACAGCAGGTTGTGAGTCTCTCTTGTTTCAGTAGGGTTATGATTCAGGTGCTGTTCGGAGCATGAATTTTGCATTCCTTACATTATTGACCCATCTATGCAATTTCTCTAAGTGCTACTTAAAAGTAGTATTTCTTGTAGCTGCTGCTAGCTTCACTAAAGCACTTAAATGAACGTTGATTTGATGGAGCTGTTTCTCAAACGTCACTTTCATTAAGAGGATATTTTACATATTTACATTAAGCCATTAAAAGAGATTAATCTAACCTGGCTCAATTTATTAAAATATTTTCAATCAACTTTTTTGTGATTTTTTTTTTTTGGGGGGGGGGGCACCATTTTACTTTAATAGAATAAAGTCCCGAAACATTGTTAATTGATGCATGCTAATAGTGAACCAGGAAGCACAACAATTTCACAACTGATTAGCATCCTCCACTGGTAAGCATGGTTGAATAAGAAAACTGAGGAAATGTGCTTAAACCAATCACATTGTGAAATTATGTTGACCCTTAGCAGCCAAGCAGTCTCTTAATGAGTAATTGTGCTTCCTGTTGGCCACATTATCCTTCCAGGCATGAAACTAACAATCGCACACCTCATCAACTCAAATGGAATTACTGTACAATAAAAGATGCTATAGGTGTTTGCCTACTTCATTATCTTCTTTACCAAAGTAGGTGCTGAATCATTAAGGGAAATCTACAGTTTGTGCAAACATTGTGATAAGAAAACATTCACATCACCCACAGTGCGCTTTAGTCATTAAATTAATTTTTCATATTTTTCTCACCAATCAGCAAAAATAGCTTTTCAATGTTTGTCAAGTTCTTAATTAAACAATTTGAAACACATGACAAAAACTCTCAAAGCTTGCACCAGGCACGGCTATCTAAGTGAGTCAAAAGCTAATTTTCACACAGAGACAGTTTCACTGCTGAAATATTGCAGCACATCAGTGATCTTTAGGCTTCTGCTGTTCTAAAGGCTTCAGAGATTCTGACACTCAATGAAAACCTTTTGTTACAGTGTTTTCTTACACCATGTGTTAATATTATTTGGACGTTGTATTATTTTACAAATAAGTCAATTAATTAAAAATCCACATCTGCGATGTAGCGTGAGATTGTGCTATCTTTTGCTTGGAAATAAATTGAAAAAAAAAATTCAACAAATTTTTAAAGTATAGTAAATAACTTTAGTATATAAGTGTAAATAAGAATATTATATTAAAATCCCAATTGGACACCCTTTTTGTGTATAAGAGCACATTTTGTTTGGTTTAAAAAATTTCTTTTAGGTAATTAACATGTTTTGGGATGTCGGTCGGTAGTTCACACCACAGTTGTCATCAGTATGCAGTGAAGCTCATATTCATGGGCAGGTGCCACATTTAGCTTCTCCCACAACAAGGATTTTTCTATCAAAAAGTTGTAGTGATATACTTATATAATGTTTTGCAACATTTTCAAACTAGTAATTTTAGGTTATGAATGTGGATTCATCTTAAATCTCATCACCGTCTTTTAACTTTCATTAAAACAAAATGTATCCAAAATCATTGGAAATATTTAGCGAGCAGGCTGGACGCTACACTGTTATTTATGATGCTCGTTAAACTCGTTTTTCAAAAACCAACTGTCTAACAACAACCCAGAGCTTCATGCACACGTGTTCCACACTGATCATTCAACAAAAGACACCCTATCTTTGCCTAATGCTTTCTCTTCCATTTGGCGAGGCTCTCTGAGTGTCCAAGAAGTGTTCTTATCCATTTAATATATGCTCACGGTGTATCCTGTCAAATATAGATTTGAATCAATAGCACTCTGGAGTGCCTCGTTAAACTTAAATCAGCTTGGAAGTGGTGCATGCCTGCCTCACAGCTGCTGTCATTAACCACTGCCTTGCAGATTATTGGAGAAACGTCCTTGTGTGAGGCGATTCACCAGTTTACCTGAGGACTGTTAGTTGAAACTTCATTGTACGATGAAACAGCACCGAGACACACATCTCATATCCCCACCCTTTTGGTCTTAAAGACATTTATTGCACCCAGTGTCCGTAAAATCTGCTCAGTTTTGTCATTCAAGCAAATTTCATACATACAATCAACTTTTCTATGCATCGCCTGACAGGAGTGTATATGAAACCACAAAGGCAATTGGATTGGACAATAAACTGTCTTTAGTTGCCAGCTCCCTTGCACAAAGTCTGTGTAATGTTGGATTGCACCAGTGTGTGAATAGTGGGGCCAGTATTTCAGTAAAAACCACTAGTGTGAAAACATTTGACACATTTCTTGCTCTGCAACATGTGATGAATTAAAAATTTATTTTCAAATGTACCCTACATTTATTGGTTTAAATCAAGTTGAACAAAAAAATATGTAAAATAATCAGTTTTTTTAATTTCAGTTTGTAATAGTGGAAACAGCCACAGGTGAAAAAGCTTTTGCAACAATAACAGGCAAAATAATTCCTACATTTGGATGAAAAACGAATAGACCTCAAAGAGTGGGTTTAATGATGGATGTCATTTTACAGACTGTACATAAATTGTAACAATGCCTGCTCTTCACTGACAACAATCTGCTGCTCTGAATGTGGCAGCATGCAAAACAACCAAATGATCACAATGCTGTGCACAGCCTTTGTGCAAGTGCACTAGATCAGAATCAAATACAAGTATGGGGTCAGGCTACCTGTAAATGAGGGCATAATAGTAATGTAAGGAAATTAATTTGCATAATATTTCCCTTAACATGAAATTAATGTACATTCTGTGGTATTAAAATATACACAGGCATTAATAAAATAATAAAAAATAATAAAATACTACCAGGCATTACGCAGCCATGGTGCAATCAAGTTTCTCCAATATTCAGCTCAAACCACACCAGCTCCTGTACCTGCACAAGAGGACAGTTCAACTTGAACTTCTATAAAGTGCCACTAAATGTTGTTAAATAGCATTTTGCAAAATCCCCCCTTCTATGATTGTTATATTTACATTTATATTCAGCTTTTAAACATAGTTCTGTCATTTCTGTCGTCATCATCATCATCATCATCATCATCATCAAGCTTTATTTATCAAGCACTTTAAAAAAGCCACAGCAAATACAAAGTGCTGTACACCAAATATATATATATATTTTTTTTCTTTTTTCTTTTTATATTAAAATGAAAACAATGAATTAAAAATAAATAAATAAATAAAAACTGTGATACATTAAAACAGGTAAGATCAATGTCTCATGTCGGGTTGAAGGCCAGATAGTATAGATGAGTTTTAAGGACCTTAAAATGGATTCTAAAGTGCACAGGCAGCCAGTGAAGTGCAGCCAGGACAGGTGTAATATGCTGTCTTTTACGTGTTCCAGTCAGAAGCCGTGCAGCGGCATTTTGAAACAACTGGAGACGTGAAAGAGAAGACTGGCTGACTCCAACATAGAGTGCGTTGCAGTAATCAAGCCTAGATGTAATAAAGGCATGTATCACTGTCTCTAGATGCTGCCTAGAAAGGAAAGACGTTACCTTCGTCAACTGCCTTAAGTGAAAGACGCTAGACTTCACTACTGCACCGATTTGACTATCCAATTTAAAATCACTGTCCATTATAAAGCCCAAATTTGTAATTATGGGCTTAACATATGAAGCCAAAGGGCCCAAATCAACCTGGGGAGGAGGCTCACAGGAACTACTGGGTCTAAGCACCAACACTTCTTTAGTCTTTTTTTCGTTAAAATGTAGAAAATTTAGGGCCATCGAAAGCTTTAATGTCATCAAGACATGCAAGAACAGATTTAATTGGGAATCCATCATTCTTCTTTATTGGCACATAGATCTGGCTATCATCAGCGTAGCAGTGAAAGATTCCATGTTTTCTAAGAATTTCTAAGAATCATATGTCCTCTTACCTTGCCTTACATCTACTGCACTATATGCACCATCTAACTAACAAAAGAGCGGTTGAGCTCATCGGCAGTTTAGTGGGTAAACTTCCAATATTTGCAAGTTGCTACATTTAGAATTCATTGTAGCAGTAAACACATATTTTAATCATTGATGGAATTATTAAGACTGAACATTAACTTACTGCTGAAGATTGACGTAGGGATGAATTTGAAGATCCCTGGATAGCCCTGAGGCCCAAATTAACCCCAGGAGAGAAAGAGAGGCCTTTATAGATTCCAAAATGAACACAGATTTGAATCAGCAGCTCTCTAAAACAGTTTCAACCAAAACCGAACCTTCATAAAGATAGCAGGACTGCTGCACAGCACTGGTTTCGCTACCAAAAACCTGCCCTGTGTGCAGCGTTTGCCAGGCCTGCTCCGCTCGTTCACTTTGCTCATGTATTAAAACATGATGTATTCTTTTCACCTTCATTATATCACTGCATATGCATACAGACGGCAAAAACGGACACATAATGTTGGTCGTTTTGAGCTCAGCTGCTACAGATGATACATATAATTTGTAGGAACTGGAGAGTTATGAAAATAATTCCCAAAAGCTGTATAGATGTTGATAATCCTGGTACCCTGGGCAGTTTACATAGTAAGTTTCATCCAGATTGATTAAGGTATCCTAGAGGAGTTGGGGAACCCACATACAGTACATGCACATGCTACGATCATTACAGCAAGAAGAAAATGCAGCAGAACCTAAAACTGGTAACCAAGAGTATGACCTTTCCTCAAATAACTGTTAGTAACCGGCATAGAATTTGAGTAAGAGGCTAAAACAAAGTACAAAACCTGAAATGTGGCCCTTAAAAATTTTTCTCCTCGTGTGTGTCTTTGCCTGTTTGTTAATGTCTGTTTTCCAACTCTATGAATATGTAACGAGTCTAAAAAGTGAATCATCTACTGTCCTGTAAAGAATTTAGGCCTCTGCACAGCCACGCCTTGCAGGAAAGGGTTAACTGCAGCAGCAACAATAATGAGAGCGCAGTGAGACGTGTGAAGTAATTAGTCAGTCTGCTCTCCAATATTTACCCAGTTAATTATTTGTGAGTATTACTCTTGTCTTCCCTTCAGATGGCTGCCTGTGTTGTTTTTTCCACACCATTTGTCACTGTCCACCTCTTGTGGGTTCTCATCCCTGCTTCCTGTCGTTTTCCTCTTTCTTTCCCCCCGCTTTATGTGCTATGGCAGGAGAGTGGCATTTCGGTGAACCCTTGCCAGCGGAGGTGTTAGACTGCTGTCCCTACTTGTGTGAGGTCAGTTATGATTATTTATTCATATGCCTGTTTGTTTAACGTTAGTAGCATGATGTGAAAATGGCTGCTAACTTTCCAGAGTGGTGCGCACCGTACAAAGGTCAGAGTGAGGATAGATGGGTTCAAAATCCATTGTGAGTAAAGAGCCTTTGAGTCATGTCAGGCAGGAGAGGATTTTTTTCAAGTTTAAAGGTCACACTTGGCTACGGTAAATTTTGCATATGCTTGATGCTGCATATCCGAACATGAAACTTCAATTTAAAATAGGTTCCACAGGTGAATGGTGAGTGGGTGCTGTCAAAATTTTGCACTATTCCTTTAAATTCCTAGCGCTTAGCTGTCTACCAGCTGTTATAAGCAACCTTAATGGAAACAGTACAGAGCTGACAGAAATCTATTACGACTGTCGTTGTTAAATTAATGTTTCACATGTGGAGGAAATGTGTCCGTGGCCGATGCAGGTGGGGGGAGGGGTCAAAGGAGAGGAGAGCAGGGTGGGCTTGGCTGGTTGAAAGAGAGACAAAACAGTAATTATTTCATTACGCCATGGCATTACAGAAATAATATTAGAGTTGTGCAGTGTGCAGCACGCTTATCTGTGGAACAAATGAGCTCTCCCCTAGGAAAGCAGACTGCAACACTGAGCCTAAGGTAGGGTTGCATCGCTGCCCTTCTTCCTCTCCCTCTCATACACATCTTCTTTCCCCTTTCTCAACAACCTTTTTAATATTCTCATTCACACCACATGCAATTATTTTAAAAATAAATTTAGCACAGATAAAAAAAAATAAAAAAATAAAAAAATTGGGCCTCATGGGTGACGCAAATGACTTACTTGTTTTTATTAGAAGACAAGGTGTTTATTAGGAGCCTTGTTGGCTTATTGTAGGAGGTTTCTGAGTTTGAGTAATTGTCCAATTAGGTGTAATTTCAGTATTGGTGCTAACCCAGGCGATTGCGCTGTAAGAGGAAGACTACCACCGGGACACACATTAATGAATCCCACAGAGACCTGTCTACCTTTAAGAAAGAGAGACTGTGTCTGCTTCTGTTTCGCCTTCCCAAATCTTTTTAACGAGGCATTATAACTGGGATTTACAATTGAGACAAGGCACTGCTTCTCCCTCCCCCACTTCATTGTTCGTTATTCTTCACCGTCTGTGCACTGGGTTACAAAAATAATTTATCATTCATGTTATTTCAGTTCTCTGAGCAATTGCCTCTTATTCAAACAGAAAGGTTACCTTAATTGTTATGTAGCTCAGCTATTTATGCCCTGGCATAAAAATGCATGTTTGCTGCTTCATGGAAAGGTCACTCATTACAACCCAAATAACTTTTTCTCTGTCGGTGTTTGCTGGCTACTTTACAATGGGAGCTTGGGCAAGGTTTTACAGAAAGCTCCAGAGGCTTCCAGATGTTGCTCCTCTACATGATGTGATGAACTTATTCTCTCTTTGTCTCTTGTGGGCTTTTTGTTTGTTTATTTTTTTTTGAAAAACTTGATTTCATTTTCTTCTTAAAAGAATATTTCAACATTTTGGAAAGCATTTTTTCTTTCTTGCTGGGAGTTAAATGAGAAGATGGTTAGCATTCTCAACCGACTCTATTAAATATGAAGCTACAGCTAGAGCACAGAGCTTAGCTGGACCATAGACTGTATATAAAAGATGCACATAGCCATTGGTTAATGGACTTGCATTTTTATTTATTTATTTTTAAGATAGGAACGTTCATATTTGGCTATTTTTCAGCTTGATAAAACCCTGCAAAATGTCCTTCATTCACAAAGGTGCTGGTCTTTCCTAAATATTAACTTGAGATTGCCTTAAATGGTCTGACTAATAATAAAAGAAAATACATATACATAGCTTTTTGCAGTTTTGGATTAAGATTTTGAAATATGTGTAAATAAAATAATCTTTCCTTCAAGATTACTGTATCT
>VUQJ01001406.1:0-10855 GCA_015108635.1 Andinoacara biseriatus
TTCCTTCGACAGCTCACTTTTACAAGTTTCACAAACACATCCCCATCAGAATAAAGGAAACCACAGTAATATACAGAAACAACCTATGAAAACATTAGATATGATAACTCATAGGAAAACAAACCATAATACTTCTAACACACTCCTTCAGTTTAAATAATTGATGTGTGTCATCTGGCTTTATGGATGATAAAGCTGGGCATCATCTACATAAAAACTAAAATGCATGCAATGCTTTCTAATAATACTGCCTAAGAGAAACATGTAAACAGGAAGGGTCCTAGCACAGTGTGTGAAGAAGACTCCCCATTTACCTGAACAAACTGAAGTCTATTAGACAAATATGATTCAAACTACTGCAACACAGTACCTTTGATACCTATGGCATGCTCTAGTCTCTGTAATAAAATATTATGGTCAATAGTATCGAAAGCTGCACTGAGGTCTAACAGGAAAAGCACAGAGATGAGTCCACTGTTAGAGGCCATAAGAAGATCATTTGTAACCTCCACTAATGCTGTTTCTGCAGTGTGATGAATTCTGAAACCTGACTGAAACTTTTCAAATAAACTGTTTCTCTGCAGATGATCAGTTAGCTGTTTTACAACTCGGTGATGCAAGGCTTGGATGCAGCTGCTTGCCCATGGAAACTCATTCCATGAAGCTCTATACGCACTGTTCTTGAGCTAATCTGAAGGCCACTTAAAGTCTGCAGTGATTGACTGCAGAAAGTTGGTGACCTCTGAGCACTATGCAGCTCAGCATCCGCTGACCCCGCTCTGTGATTTTACATGGCCTACCACTTCATGGCTGAGTTGCTGTCGCTCCCAATCGCTTCCACTTTGTTATAATACCACTAACAGCTGACTGTGGAATATTTAGCAGTGATAAAATTTCACAATTGGACTTGTTGCACAGGTGGCATCCTATCACAGTACCACGCTGGAATTCACTGAGGTCCTGAGCAACCCATTCTTTCACAAATGTTTGTAGAAGCAGTCTGCATGTCTAGGTGCTTGGTTTATACACCTGTGGCCATGAAAGTAATTGGAACCCGTGAATTCATTGATTTGGAATGGTGAGTGAATACTTTTGGCTATGTAGTGTACATTTCCATTTAACAATGAGAGAATATTTGAAATAAGCAGAATTTTGGTTTCAGAAGAGGCAGGTTAGCCCAAAATATTAGACTGACCTTGTGCGATGAGATAAATTTGTTTCAATCTGCATTTGTGGCAGCAGCTAGTGCCTTGTTATTTTTTTTTTTTTTGTGCTTCAAAGCAAAGCAATGTTTGCAATTTAAACAAACCGCGACCTGGAATAATATCAGGGCAAAAACAGTGTGTGTTGTGTTCCCTTCTTATACTGTTTAAGCTGAATAGCCTAAAGGCACATCCTGTTCCGTCACGCTGATACTGGCACAGACGCTGGCATTTATACATGTCACATGGAATGTGTCTGGTCCACATAACATACATTTTCTTTGTAAATGTCATTATAATTCTGCTTCAATAAAATCTACTGGCAATCATGTTGCTACACACATCCTAATTCTTAGGGCAGATTACTGCTCGATATTTGCAGTTTATCTGATTGCTGATGTGGTTAGGACTCGTCTAATCACTGCATTCCTATTTGTGATGAGAGAAATGTGAGCAAAATATACAGCCTCCTTCTTCTTCCTCCTTCATGCTCATTTTGATATAATAGGTATTTCTCTTGTGACCCCACGGCGGGTCTCAGCCCTGATGTTGGTAACTACTGCAGTAGAAGAGTAGCATAGGAGCTGAAGATGTGTTTGTCATAAAAAGCACTTTAAGTGTTAAATATTTGATGAAGAATTGAAAGAAAGGCACTCTGCTTTCAGGACACATGAACAAAACCACCAGGACAGCAGAACAGAACATTTTCCAACATGCCCTTCAGTTTTATCTGAAACACCTCTTCCTGGCATAATTCTCTCTGTGCGATATTCCTGCTACATTATCTGGCAGCTAACTTAGACACGGAAAGTGTGTCAGTGCTTTTATTGTCTCCTCACATTCAAGGCAGGCACAGAAACAGGCCACCTCTGCTGCTCAGAGGAAACCCTCAGGGACTGCACTTCTTTCTAAAGTGCACGCTTCTCCTCATCTTATTTTCACTTAATCGCTCTCTTTTATATCCACATTTTCTCTCATTTTCCTTTCTGAAAGCAGACATGGGAGCCTGTAATGTTATAAAGGAGCTGCTGGGCTGTCAGTGGGTTATCATCAAACTTTCCGGAAGCAGCTCAGTCCAGTTATGAATCAACTAAAACCAGGAGCATTTTGCAACTAAGAGGATGATGTGCAGTAATAAATGTGTATAATTTAAATAATGGCACATAGAAAACAAAAGCAAGTGAGATTTGAAAGTCAATCTTCCAGCACAGACATGCAGAGACACAAAACCTCAGATCTCCGGCTGTAACTTACCAGCACCAAGGAGCAGATTAAGCAGACGATCACAGTATCAAATACGGCACTGATTTACATTTTTTTTTGTTTTATAATCCTGCAAAGAGCCACAACAGGAAAACAGAAGCAGCGCTGTGGTGACAGTGCACAAGGTCGCAGCAGCCACACAACCCTTCCCTCTTACATAATCGGATCTGCACCAGCTGAGCGGAATAATTCCTGCTGGATTGAGCTGTCATCCCACACGCAGAGGAAGGTGCACATGACAAAGCGGGGATGTTGCTGCGGGAATTTATACCAAATCAAAGGATCTTCTATCACAGAACGACTCCATGAGAAACAGTCATGCAAAAAAACAGGGGGATATCAGGGCAATGGTAGCTGTTCCAAAGGGTTTCCTGTAATTATATTATGACCATTAATGATATAAAAACTTACAGTGCTGCATTTATGGAGCAATCAACAGGCGTCATTCACTCCAGTACATTTCAAATGAATAAAACAGAGACAGTCTTCATGTACTGAATCCTTCTTCAACTCAAATCAGCCCTGACACGAAATGATGCCTTCCTCCAGGTCAACAACAGAGATCCAAACATGAGACGCCAGCATGTGTGTGTGTGTGTGTGTGTGAGTGAGCCAGCCTCTCCGTGTGTTTATGGGTGTGCACACACGTGAGCAAAGTTAAGGAGGGGCAATCCAGGCGGATTGTATTACACTTTTTACATCACGTTTCCCCCTCCCTCTCTTGCGTTACTTTCCCTCACCACTTCCTCTCCTCCCATCACTTGCATTCCCTGCTCAGTCTGGCTCATCCATTCATCTCCCTCCTTCCTCTCTGTCTGAAGTAAATGCTGCTTCACTGCAGCGCGGCGAGCGAGTGCAGCATCCGGAGCATGTGAGCGAGCATTGGCTGATGCCTGGTTATCTAACGAATTGGAAAAAAAGGGACAGCAGTTAAGGGGCTCCGTCACAGCCAATAGAGATGAAGCCGCAGTGATCTTTCTGCATATGTATGTGTGTGCGTGTGGGTGTGTGTGCAGGCTGCTGACTCATCGTACACGAAGAGACTGAAAAGGAAGGAAATTTAGACACTAAATATGAAGAGAGGGCGGTGAGATGACAGAGAGTAAACATTGGCTGGTGAAAGGAAATCAAAGCATGGTGAGATGCGTGTTTCAAATGTGGCTAAACCAGAAGTCTTAGAACTGTATTTACATATTTTTTTCCATACATATTTCATCATAAGCTGTTCCTTCATGAAAACACAGTTTACAAGGGACACACTGTCTCTCCAATGTAAGAGACAGAAACATAGGTGTCGTAGTCCCTTGACGTAACACCGAGGTGCTGCCTGCATTTCTCAATCACTGCACTGCATCTCTGTCATGGCTATTTGCCCAAAGCTTTCTGCATGTACAAGAATGGATCGCTTAAACAATGAAGCAAAGCTTTAACCTTCAGACAACCTCTACGGACATCAGCTGGCAGGTTTTCCACCTGGAAAATTGGAGGGGGATGAGTATTTGGTCAGTAAGAGGCTGGATTTAAAGGCCTAATGGTGCATGATTCCAGTGGGTCTGTGACTGTACTCGTTAACAGCTGTTCAATGGTTAGAAAGTGAGAAAGAGAAAGCTAAGCCAATGACACTAAGGGCAAGAATTTCCTTCTTGATGCAAGCTCTTAACATTGGATGAGATTAACAGAGCTGCACCGGTTATTTCAAGTCCACATACTGAAATAAAAAGTCTTAATTTGATGCGTTTCTTTGACTAAACTGTAAAAGGTTCACTTTTTATGTATGTGAGAGATGGGGATGGGCTGGATGCATCATTTACCACGAGGGTCACTATCCTAGCTAACTTCAGGCAAGGGGCAGGGTACACCCTGGACAGGCCGCCAGTCCATCGCAGGACTAACACAGAGAGACAGACAACATATTCAGAACCAATTTGGGTGTTTTTTTTTTCATTGTTAAGGAAGTAAAACAACCATCGAAAGTTCTGAGGGATATTATATTGACTATACAGGAAGAAAACTGGCTTTAAGTATGAGATTGCATCATATTTTCCAAACACCAACCTTGCAGTTCTTAAATTCTCTTATTTCAAATCCACGTCAAAAACAGTTGATCTTGAAGGAGATTTTTCACACATTTAAGCGTGCCTGGCAGCTCCACGGCTGTTCCAGTGATCTCATCTGAGCCTCTGCCAGACTCCGTGAGCTCAGTCAGAGGAGTGGGACACAGAACAAGAAAAACCAATGCAGGGAAGAGAATCAAACGCTGTGTGTGCGTGTAGCTTCCACAGGCAGGCAAATGCAATCAGTTTCTAAAGGTTCATCTCAGATTCAATACTCTGAAGACTGTGCAATTTTATATTTTTCTTATTGCCAGCAAAAGTATGAAGACAAAAAATGTGTCACTACTTTTCTGACTTCCGTTCAGTGGCACTCAGCCACTCAAACCCACTCCTGTCAGATAAGAACAGGAAACTGAGGACAGACTTGAAACAGGCTCACCAAAATTGGACAATAGAAGACTCAAATATTGTTGTCCTTTCTGATGAGTTCTGATTCAGCAGTTCAGGTTGCTGCTGGTGGTGTAATGATGTGGGGGATATTTTCTTGCCAAACTTTGGGCACCTTAGTACCAACTGAGCATCACCACAGCGTACCTGAGTATTGTTGCTAATCATGTCCATCTCATCTTCTGATGGATGCTTCCAGCAGGATAAGGCACCATGTCACAAAGCTCAAATCATCTCTAACTGGTTTCTTGAACATGACAATGAGTTCACTGCACTCAAATGACCTCCACAGTCAGCAGATCTCAATCCAATAGAGCACCCTTGGGATGTGGTGGAAGGAGAGATTTGCATTGTGGATGTGCAGCTGACAAATCTGCAGCATCTGTGTGATGCTGTCATGTAAATGTGGACCAAAATCTCTGAGGAATGTTTCCAGCAGCCTGTTGAATCTGTGCTTTGAAGAATTAATGCACTTCTGAAGGCAAAAGGAGGCCCAACCAATACTAGCAAGGTGTATTTAGGTCAGTGCAAGTATATTGCTTGATTAAAAAAAAAGAAATCAGATGTTATACTTTGAGCTATGAGTTAGTACAGATGCATGAGAGCTGTTCTCCACATACTCCCATGCCCGTGTTCTTCCTAATGAAAAACATGTTGCAGTTTTAATGTTGAAAATGAAAGTAAATGCTCAAAGTAAATCAGGCTTTGGTTAAATGGACAATATGCTATCAGACACATTTTATTTGATGAATTTGGTGGTTTTGATTATCTCCTTTACTGCGTGGTGAGAGAGGCTGCCTTTGATTTGGATAATGCAAATTACAGCCAGCCATACATGCCTTAAACACTTTTGCGTTTGCTTCCTTAAAGGCACAGCCTAAAAATCAAACATTGAAAACTTTGAAATATTCATCAGCAATCAAACTAATTATTCATCCCGATACTGTCAAATGCTCAACTGGATCAATAGTGTGAGCAAACATAAAAAAAAAAAATCACACTCAGTCACATTTCAAACTTCTAAATTAGCACAAAAAAAAAAACAAGACCTGTTTAATTTTACTGAGCTAAGTCGTAGTTTTGAACCGTTTCCACTCACCAGTGTGAAGAAGAAACACACACTTGTCTTCACTGCATTTTACTTTAGACAGTGGTTTGTGTGTTACTCTGCCAACTATCCCACAGTTCTTTCCAGAGCACTGACTGTTTCCACCACCTCTCTCACCAATTTGTGAGGTCCTAGAGTCCCGACACAGGTAGGTTTACTGTTGTGCCAGCTGGTTGTTGGAATCAACTAAGAGTCACCGCAGAACCACGGGGACGTCAGGGGGATTACCAAAGCCATTAGGATTCATCTTGTGGAAAAGCATGAATGTCCCTATAGCTTTTTCCACACATGTCCACATGACCACAGACTTTTCCAGGGATTACCCAGCAGAGCCAACTAGTGCACAATCTCTGTGATATGATGTGAAACTGCACTGAGACCGTGTTTGAAGCATACTATCTCCTGTTATGTGCTGCATATGAGAAAGAGCATCTTTGCATAACGATTCTCTGGACACTGAAGTTCATGTGTGAACCCAGCTCATGTGTGTGAAGACTTTCAGCCATTCAGGTCTTATTGTATACAAGTGCCAAAGCACAGGTCACTGGACCTGCTGGATTTCTTTGAACATGTCTTCAACATGTCCAACTGGTCAGCGGGGAGACCAGGACATATGAGAAAGGGGGTTACCCATCAACTCACATGACCCCAGTGACTCACATGTGACCTGAAAAATTATCAGTGTGCTGAAGAGCCCACAAGAGGCTGAATGTTCCCTGCCAGTCACTTTGAAATGAAACCTTTCAGCTGAGAGGATAAAAAAAAATCCTCATGCCCAGTTTGCGTTTGATTAAGCAGAACGTCTAGTGTATGTATAAAATACCATCTCAGTCAAAGGGTAAGCAGTTCAATCAGTTTCCTCACTACTTCCAATCCTCATCTGTTTATGAAGGCTACCTGCCTTCATGCAAGTATCAAGTGTTTATTTTTCTGTCAGCTTTTTCGGTACTACACTATGACTATATTTTGCTATTAATTGTAAAGGATGCCAAGTTTATGAGCAAAAATACATTATTGTAAGGCTTTATATTTAATGCACAAGCATGAGAGTGACGTGTGAGTACAGAAAAGGCTGCACTCGCCTGTCTGTCTGCTATCCATTCATTTTGGGCAAATGAAATAAGACCAGAATGACTTCAAATTTCAAATGAGGCCATTTAAACACAGGCTTATCACAGTCCATCATAAATACACAAAAAAAGACCCGGCAGTTTGGACTGACTGCAGAATTACATCATCCTATTTATCGTGCCCTACAAGACCATAATGACTACTTGAGGTAAAGTGACAAATGGCCTCCCACTTAGCTGCCTGGCAACTGTCTTCATTATGCCTGAAATCACTATGATCGGGAGCAGACAACATGAACTCAATACTAAGCTGACTGTGCTGACTCTCAAGTTTGTATTATTATACCTGTTTATATGTTTGTTTGTTCTCTCTCTGCATTTATTGTATTTTAAACTTTGTTAGCATGCAAAGCCTGGAGGTCTGCCAAAAGGCTTACTGTCTGCTCTGTTTCAGTGGAATCTGGGCCTTTCCGGGCTTTTAATCCTGAAGAGGGTGACATAAGCCCCACCCTGAATTATATATATTAAAAAAAAAACCTCTCTCATTCTAATCTAAAGCATCCACTGGGGGGGGGGGGAAGGATGACGAGAGATTACAGTGGCAAAGCGCGCCTTCAGCCTGAGCGTCCCCTTGTCCAGTTCCACATCCATCTTCCCGCCGTTTTTAGCCACCAGCAGCAAATTTGAAAACATAGATGAAAACCAGAAAAAACAGTTCTGGTTCGTGATGTTTCTGTTTCTGTCACCTTCTGTCTTGACAGATCAAAGATATTTGCCACCGTGGGAAAATGCCTGTTTCATTCTGAGAATTGAGGATTATTCCTTTTGAGAATTCCTGTGAATTTCCTACCACCCCTCAAGGTTTCTCTGATCTACGTTGGATGCTTCTAAGAAAATGACTGTGGTCCGAGTGAAGAAGGAAACTCCGTGTGACTGCGTCACTCAGCTGTATATCTGACAACCATGCACTCTGGGGGCACAAGATAAGAAAGTGCTCTGCTTGTCAGTGCATGTATGCTAACGGCCGACCTTCAAATAAGGCTTACAGATGTGCGAGCGCAAGGCCGCTATAAACTGTCCATGCTGCACATCTGTCAACCAGAATTCAGCGATGCTTGACTTGACATGCAGACAAAGCACTCTTCCTTAGTAAAAGAGTAACAACATGAAAGAGGGAGCTTGTTTTTGGTTTAGTTGATCTTTAATCCTCAGGGTTTGTACTGATTACATTTGATGTAATCAGAATGTACTTTGTAAAAATTATCACATACAATATAAGACTACAAACAGGAGTGCATCAGCTTACCTCTGTGCACGGGTAACAAAATCCACCTCACAGTTCACTAATATTGTGTAAAGTCTAAAAACAGCAGCTCCCAGGTTGTGTGGTAGATTATTTTTATTTATTTAGTTTGCTGTTAGTTGAACATTAGACTCCAAGAAGTCGCTCCACCCAACCAACTCATTTTAATACATGTAAATAGATTATAAGGATGGGAAATAAGCTGCATCAGAACGTACTGCTCAGACAATAGTCAGTCTCAGTTTAATGATGCTGTGAGGTGTCATGTTTTATCAGATCAAGCGGGCTGGGCGAGTTGCTTTTGTGTCACTTCAAACTAAAAGAATAAACTCTTTTAGACTGAACTATAATCAAGAGGCTGTTGATTCATTTTGAAAAGACTTCTAAGGAAAAACTTTTAAAATAACTTTCTCTTCAGCACACAGTGCACCATAAATATGTTGCACCTGCCCCTTTCTAAAGCCAGTGAGCATAATAAACAGGAAGTCGCAGGAAATGAACGTGCACAGATGTGGCTTTAAAGCATGTCTGCTGAAAGTAAACAATAAGATGTTTCACCACATGAACACCTGAGAGCGCGAGAAGTGCAGCGAGAACCTGAATTTCTTGTATCAGCTCGCCAGATTTCCAGTGTAACAGCCTGGAGTTACAGAAGCATCTTTTTTAAAGACTCCTTTCCTGTTACAGGTGCCAAAAAACTTTTACACACTGTATTCTAGACAGTTTGAGCGCAGCACTGTCATAGGCTCTGCCTTTAATTAACCATAAATCTTTCCCTCTTTCCTTCCTCTCGTCATCCTCGTGTTACCCACTCTTTCCAGCCCTCTTCCCCACATTCAAAACATCCCACTTACTTAAACTCCATGACTGCTCTCCTCTTCTGTTCTCTCTCTTCACTGAGGTGGAAAACAAATGCTGCTCTCTGTCACCCAATTCTCCCCATTTATGATATGCCGTATTGTGTCCAGAAGGCAGTGACAAGAAGGCATGTGAGAGGCCTGAGCTGCTACAATAATCCAAACAGACTGACAAGAGGCCACTGGGTGAGCAGAGACGGAGGGGGAGGACGATACAGCGGTGTTGAGGAAAACAACGGACCAATCAGAGGAGCTAGGGAGGCTGGGGAGGGTTGAGCTTAAAGCTAGAGCTGCTCTTTAACCCTCAGTGAGGGCAGAGGCTCAACTAGCTTGGAGCACAGACAGATAAGGAGTGACAGAGGACGGGGCAGCTGACAGAAAGAGAACAAATAAAATGTGCCAGCAGGAGACGAACAATTTAGTGCCAACACTATAAACCCGCCCCAAAGTACTAGAAGTTAGTTGTTGGGTTTTTTTTACAATAATATGCTAGTGTGCAGGGACAGCACAGCACTCTACCCATTTGCATGAAGTGCTTTATGCTCATTTGCAATTTGAGTGTACTAGAGCTCTGCTTTTCCTCCAACACAGCTGGAATGACATCATGTTTTCACTGAATAAGTGAAAACTACCAAAGCCAACATGTTTGCACATAGTATTTCATACTGCATGAACTCAGACAGGCTTTAAAACATACTGTAGGTATATGCTGAGACTATTTGGTGCAAAAGTTAAAGAGCAACAGCTAACCAACATCACAGTAATTGAAATAAGACGGTTCCAGCGAGCCATAATAACTGGAACAGTCCTCTCAGTGATGCAATCATGCATGGAGAACTATAGTTCAAACAGTGCAACTGCAGTTATTAAACAGCAATGTGTTGCTATCTGCCTCCAGATGAGGCAAAGCTGATAATGCAATCAAACAGGACAACTCGGGAAACAGGGAGAAAACGGTTGTTAAAAAACAAAGCAAAAAGTAAAAAAAATAAATAAAATGCTCCAGAATTGTTCCAGGGCGGAAGGATTGTACAGGATACATATTTAATTTAAAAAACAAGAATTTGGTGCACAAGTTTGAATTTATTTTGGTTTTCTTTAAATCCACACAGGGTCAAAAGCCTACATACAGGATCAAATATATACTACACCCCCACTAATATTTGGTTAAATGTCCCTTAGCAAGTTGCTCCTCCACCAGATGCTTTTGGTATCTATCAACAAGCTTGTCAACTAATTCTGGCTCGATATGTGACCACTTTTTAATAGGACTGAGGTTGGGGCATTGGGAGGACCATCCATCTATTCATCCATCCATCCATCCATCCATCCAACTGAGGGTCACTGTGGCACTGGAGCCTATCCCAGCTGCACAGGGCAAGAGGCGGGGCACACCCTGGATGTTTTGCCAGTCTGTTGCAGGGCTAACACATAGAGACAGACAACCATTCACACTCATATTCATGCACATGGGCAATTTATACTCACCAGTTAAACTAATCCCACTAACTGCATGTCTTTGGACTGTGGGAGGAAGCCAGTACCCAGAGT
>VUQJ01001406.1:30258-44508 GCA_015108635.1 Andinoacara biseriatus
ATTTTATTTTTTATTTGGAAAATGTAAATTTTAAAATGGTTAGATCAGAGGATTGAAAGCAAACATCTTGTGCGTGCAGAGACAGCAGTGCAGTGTTAATGTATATGAACATAATCTGAGCTCTTACTGCGTTCATGATGTTTCCGGCCTGCAGCACCAGATGCAGGATGGCATGAAGCTCCTCGCAGCTCATCAGCTCTTTAAGAAGATATCAATATTAACTCAATCAGAGACTCCAGAGCAGATCATAGTGATCAATTACAAACTACCTAATTTTCATTTATCATTACCATACAGGAAATCTATCAGCAGCAATAATGTGTCCATATGAGATTCAGTCATTAAATTAAAATTACTTATTTTTTAGCACTTTAAAGTAACAGGGCAAATGATAGCACATCTAAAGGTTTTAACCACATTTTGTCACAACACTGCCACTTAATTAGTCCACTCAGTGTTTAAGTGATTGCCCTGCAATGCAGTGAAAAGGTTGTGGTACTATAGAGGAGGGTCTTAAGAAAAAAACAATACAGCACAAAGAGGTAAAACAGTGTGACTCAGCTAAAAAGGTGAGCTGACTCAATAATAATTTAAAAAAAAGGTTTCCAGATCAGTTAATCAATATTGGGATTATTGTAAATTACAAATTCAACAGCACATGTCAAATTTAGCTCCATAGGAAGAAAAAGAAAAGAAATAATATTGGTATACACATTCATGTCCTATATGAGATAAAATGTAATGACTTTTTGGATCCCAGTGATACCTCATGAAGTGCTACCACAGGTCTTTAGGTCCAGCACTTTGTTATATAACCCATACAAAACAAATAACATTTCTATCTAGCTCAGCTGCACTTTTTCCTAATGCTAATAAGTAAAACACCATGCTAAACATTACACAATGGGGTCACTGATAGCCAAGCAGCAAACTGTCAGTGTCAAAACTGCAGTTCCTCAAGTGGCCACTTGAGGCTGGCTCCAAAAACAGGACAATTGCCAAAGAGTCCCACGTTAAAATGTTCAGGTTTACAGCAGAAATAAACAAATTCACGGTTTATGACGACTGTACAGAGTGTTTCTGTATATAACCCCAATTCCCCAAAAAGCTGGGACACTGTAAAAAATAAATAAAACAGAATGCAATGATTTGCAAATCTTAAATTTTTATTAAATAATATATTTTAATTGGAAAAAGGTCAGTGTTGAACAGGCTTTGGCTAAGAAAGGACAGGGGCCTTTCTGGGTCATGGTCACATGGTTGCTTCTTTGTACGATGGATCTATAATAGAGCCCGGTACGAGCTGCAAAAGTCCATTAGAGTAGCTAAGAGGGCTCACTCCCAAAAATTAGAAGGCTACTACCTCAACTACAACACTCGCAGTATGTGGCAGGGAATCCAGTCTGTCATAAACTACAGGAGAACCACAGCAACCACAGACCCTCGAGATGCAGCCCTCCCAGACAGCCTTAACACGTTCTATGCCAGGTTCGACAAGCTGAACACAGACTCCACCTCAAAAGCCCCCTGTGACCCAATGGACACTGCCTTTCAGGTGACACACACACAGGTCCTGAAGTAGTCCTGTAGTCCCCTGTATTTTCAAATCCTCCACCATCATACCAGTCCACAAAAAAACAGACACACCCACCCTAAACGACTTCAGGCCGGTGGCACTCACACCAGTCGCCATGAAGTGCCTAGAAAAACTGGTTCTCACCCACATCAACAGCAAGGTCTCAGACACTGTCGACCCACTCCAGTTTGCCTACCACCTCAACCAATCAGTGAACGACGCGGTAGCAATAGCCCTCCACCACGCCCTGCGACACCTGGAAGGCAGCAGAACGTATGCCAGGATGTTCTTCCTGAATTACAGCTCTGCCTTCAACACCATCCGGCCAGGCAAGCTGATCGGGAAGCTGACAGACCTCGGCATCCCAACTCCCACCTGTAACTGGATTTTGGATTTCCTGACAGAAAGACTACAGGTGGCGAGGATGGGAGGACGGGTGTCTACCGAGCTCACTGTCAGTACAGGATCCTGCTGCCTCAGCCCCAAACTCTTCACCCTGTACACACATGACTGTGTCTCCACCCAGGACAACACCATCATCATTAAATACGCTGATGACACCACCATCCTGCAGGTTTCATCTGACCTGAGCTGGACACACAACACCACAGCCACAGTGAAAAAAGCCCAGCAAAGGCTTTACGTCATCAGGCTGCTCAGGAAAGCTGGACTTAACCAACGCCCTCTCACGCAGGCCTACAAAGGACTCACCGCAGGCATCACTGTCTGGTATGGAAACACCACACAGACAGAGAGGAAGGCTCTGCAAAGAGTCATAAGAACTACATAGAGGATCATAGGGACTTATTGCTCTATTCTGTATATTCATCAATCCCAATGTCAGTCTTGTCCCTTTCGCACAGATTTCTCCAAATTCTCTTTTGATGATATTATGTACTGCAGATGGTGAGATATTCAAAGTATTCATAATTTTCATTGAGGAACAATTATTCTGAAATTGTTCCAAAATTTGTAGATGCAGTTTTTGGAATACTGGTGAACCTCTGCCCATCTTTACGCCCAATCATGTTACTGAGACCCAATTACTTTTCCAGCCTTTTTTGAGATTTGTTGCTGCCATCAAATTCAAAATGAGTTTAGATTTTTCATGAAATAGTAAAATGTCTCAGCTTTAACATTTGCAAGTCACTGCAACTTTTTTTTGGATCTGAGGTTATAACTCGTCTTAAATTGTACCGAAGCCTTTTGCTAGTGAAGATTAGCATCCCATTGAATGTCACAGTAAATTATAGATGCACAATGCTAACCAAGTTAGCTAGTCCGCAATAGATCAGAATCAGTCCATCCATCCATTTTCTTCCGCTTATACAGGGCCTGATTATGGGGGCAACAGTTCGTGCCAGGAAGGGCATCCGGTGTAAAATTCTGCCAAAACAAACAGCTAGAGCTATCCGCTGTGGCAACCCCTTGTGACAAGGGAGAAGCAGAAAGTAGCTTTCACTGACAATACATTACGCAACTGATATTAGTTATTTTAAAATCAAAACCGTACACGTGACAAAGCCTTCTCTTTCCCTTCTGTCCTCACATCACGGTATCTCAGATGACACGTTCCTGCTTTCTGTTCACAGCTGTTCACAGCTCAAATTTCTGGGTCACCTGCCTTGGTATGTGTGTAAAAGTGGCAGAGTCAGAGTGTGTTAATATTACCTTTAGTGGCAACACGGACGACATCAATCTCATGGCCCATTGCAGCACAGGATGGGAAGAACTCTTCGTGGAGGACCATGGCCTCGATCCGAACCTCGAACCTGTCAGAGACGAAGTACAGAGTTTAAATCTGAGATGAGATGGAAAAGATTTGACTCTCTGGCTCAAGACAGCTAAGATTCTTAAGAGGAGGCAAACTGTTATCACAAGCCACTGGCACAGAGAAATGCCCCCTGCTTTCTCCGGGAGAGTAACTCAACATTACATCTTACTGCTGAGTGGCAGTGAAAGTTAACGGCTTTGAGCACCTCAAGATTCTCATAATATAACCACATCATCATTTTTATTGTAGGATAACCCAAACATGACTTCTGAATAATTTTAGTCGACAAATGCTGCATTTCATCCCCAATCAGTCTGCATTAATTCTCCATAATAACCTCTGCAGTGGCTGCATCCTCTGAATTACGCTAATACCATTTTAATGTGCTGTCACACAGTGCTGCTGAACAAAAAAGGAAATTCAAAGGGAGTTGATTAGTCCGCTTCAGAAAAAAGGAAATCAGGCTTTCAGCTGAATGAACTGAAAACGTTATGTAATACGACACTTTATACTTGTGGACGGGCCATTTTAGCATCCATAGGAAGGCAGATAAAAATGAAGTTAAGCACAATATACTTTTTATAAAGCTGACAAATGTGAGGATTCCCCAATAGTACTATTAATATTGAATATGAACACTTGTGATAGATGAAGCAGAAGTAAGCTCTTCTGCACTTCAGTTTTGAGTCTTTATCTTTTACTGACTGTCAAACTGCTGACTTCACATTCCTCTTCAATGGAAACTGGATTATATACATGCCCATTGAGATCAACTCACCGTGGCAGCTGGATCAAGAGATACATAAAGGAATCAACCAGTGTTAGCTTGTCTGGATCGCCTTTAAATGCCTGCAGCTTCTTAATCTGCAGAGAGAATAAAGAGGAACAGGAAGCTCAGCAGGATGTATTGTTCTCAATCCACATAAACTGCCTTTCATCATTAGCTTTGCTCTGTGATTCAAAATCTTTATGCTATTCATACATTGCTAAAAACCACACAGACAAACACACAAACACACACCTCCTCTGCGTCAGGCAAGAGCTTCAGCAGGTCTTTGAGCAGCTCTGCTCCGTAAATCTTTCCTTCTCCTTTTCGTATGTCTTCAACAATGGAGCGGTTGGATCTGAAAGACAGACCGTTTGTTTCAGTAAAGTTCAGTGATAAATTGCACAGGTGCTCTCTTTAATGCCTGCTCTCCGTTTACAAAGGCACAAAACCCAGTTTCTGCACAGAGTCGAGTGTCTCTGTCTGGATTGCCATCATTAACAGGAAAAAACAAACCTAGACTTTATTAGCAATAAAAATAAAGTAGAAATCAGTTTTTACAAACCCTTAAGATACAATTGCAGCAGTTTTATGTGTGAGGGTTTAAACCGAAAAAAAGGGACAATATTTAGTAAGCTGACACATTAAAGTGGTCAAAACATATTCAATACGTTTATTTTAACTCATGAGGCTGCAATTTGTTTTATTAGGTTACAGTAAGTTTTTTTTCCTCGAGGGTGCGAACATGGTATAGCATAGCAAGAAAAGGAATTATTTGGTCCATGTGATTATTTTATTCCATTCTTTAAAAAAACAACAACAACAAAGTGGAGGTTGGAGACAGAGTCAGCAAGGTAAGGTTGAGATGGTTGGACATGTGCAGAGGAGGGGTAGTGGATATAATGAATAAAGGATGTTGAAGATGTAGTGATGTAGTGAAGGAGGACATGCAGAGGGTTGGTATGACAGAAGAGGATGTTAAGGACAGGGTGAGATGGAGGCAGATCTGCCACTGGAATAAAAGCCCTAAAATATAGTACTATCCGAGGTATGATACCTCTGTATCCGTCACAGATACAGACAATATCCCGATGAATGCGCACTTTGCGGTCTTTGACAGATACGTGTTGAGATTTCTCCATAAATGGACAAGATTCAACCCTGAAAAATCCAAACTCTGAAAGGTTCAAAGTCTCATTGATGCTCATGAACAGTAGTCACTGTTTGAGTTGTTGGGGAAACTCCAACACACCCTTGTTTCCCCCACTGTTTCCTCCCTTTTCCACAACCATGAAGGAAACCACGTTTCCTCCTGAATCCGAGGGAATTTTCATCTCCAGTCCCGTGGCACACGCTGACGAGTGTGAACACCCAGAAGCTGGAACACACCTTTGCGTGTGGTGGTATATTAAACATAAAGGAAAAATATCTATGCTGCTGGGCAACCACATTATCTGGAACAACAAGAAATCTAATTTGTTTATGCTCTTGTTTGTACCTCTGGCTCAACATCTGCAGGATCTGAATACCTATAATTCAATGTAACAAGTATATAAAAAATGATCAACAGACTGAGGTGGAAATAATTAAATACTAAATTAAACTATTGATTTAATTGGTTTGAATTTTTAGATGTTCTTACACAGCATAAAATGCAGCTAAAATGCAGCTTATGGCATATTTGGCCCAAATTCAGTGCAGCAGCAGTGACGATGTGCTGGATAGAGGATTGATACACATGCTCCTTGAAATAAAAAGCCACAAACAAAAGTAAACACTGACTGTGATGAGGTCACTGCTCCCACTCGGTCTTGACTCAGTGCAGTCAAATATCATTAAAATACAGTGGAGAGCCATGCAAATAGCCCGTCAGGCAAAGAGATACCTAGAACACATTTTGCTTTCTATTCTAGACAAGTTATATAACACAATCCTGGTCAAACACATTTTAAAACGTCCCAAACCAAGCAATAATTTTTTTTTTATCAATGGATGCCTCAGAAGGCTTATTAGACTGCCTGGCACAGATTTTGATCCTTTTCTTAGTTATACAAGCTGAACAGATTTGTCTTGGTCAGGCACTGAAACACAAAATGAGAATGTGTTCATGATATTGTTAGCATCGGATCTGATGCAGTATGTCCTTGGCAACAGCATGAAGAGCTGTATAACACGTCCAAGAACCTTTCTCACAATCTTTTGCTGATTAGTTACAGCAAACTCTTTGGTTATAGGGTACCTCATTGCTCTTCTAATAACTGTCATTTATTCCTCTCCCCCCAGTATGTGTTTTTAGACTGTCACAAAATAAAATTCTATGCATTCTTACACCTGACTTAATCTTCTGGACCCTAACAGCGCATTTAATGCCGCGAGCAACAAAAAATCATTAAAGATACAATGTTACCAACCTCACCACTGCTGTGATGCTCTGGTGTTTTTCTAGTATGTGTGTGTGTACGTGCAAACATTTTCAGAACTGGGTTTGGGTATAGAGCTTTTCATGTCACCACTCAGCGTGCTTTAGACTACAAGTCACATTTTAGCCGTAGGACAGCAGAGAATGTGTAAACTCTACAGGGAAAGGCCCCAGGCAGGAGCACCACCGTTCTAACCCATCTGATCATGTTTGTGCGCCACTAGGATTTTGTTCTTTGCTTTTTAACTCAGGTAAAAAGTGGGAGACTCACTTTTTAAACTGCTTGAGGAAAATGCCCACATTCATCCCCCTCTTTGAGTCAAGGATGTTGATCTGAAAAAAGAAGGAAAAAAAGATACTATGATAAAACCTTAATTTTGTTGCAGCTGCAGTTTAAAAAATGCGATACAGATACGTGTGAGGTTCATACCTGCTTCATTACCAAGCTTGTAAGGCTCTCACAGAAAACAGGTGACTGTACAGTACATTCATTTTCTCCTGAGGCCCAATTACTGCTTTTAAATAGCAACTGGGCCCTTCTCTGGTTTGAACCAAAGACAGTGTTTAAGATGCACTGCACTGGCTTCACCTTCCATCAGACTATCTTCATCGCCTAAGTTACCCATTATTGGACACATTTGCAGGTGCATTGGGAGTGAATGGACATCATATTTGTGCTAATTAACAACTAATTTAACTAATTTTGCAAACTGATACCTACTGTGACTGTTTGCTTTGGTAATTCATGCCTAATTCTTCGCCACAAATTGCTGTTTCACTGTCATGTCAACAGTCTGAACTTGCCATTAATTGTCAAAAGCTCAGTATTTTAATCGTGACAGTCACTCACCTCATCTTTCTTGCTCTCCTTAAAGGAGCGTGACCTGGATACACGAGTTGACGTTTCAGGTGTTGCTGCTGACCCACGCAGGCCCGCCACTGCCTCCTCCTGCTGTCCAAACAGCTCCTCCACGGAGCGAACATCGATCTGGTACTGCTGCTGCCGCACCGCCAGCGTCCAGATGTTTGGCTTCCCACGCACCTTCTCCTCTGGGATAGGCTTCCAGTAAAAGCTGCGCACGCGCCGTTTTTTCCTCACATTGTGGTTAGTGGATGTTGTTGCCAGGGGCGGAGGAGGCGGTGGTGCCCCTGGGGGTGGGGGCGGGAGGGGAGGAGGTGGCGGAGCTTCATGCTGAGTGGTGTCAGAAGGCAAGGTGGACTGAGCGTGTCCAGACATAGAAGATGGGTCTGAGGTAGTGATGGAGGAAGTGGTGCAGCTGCTCCCCTCACTGCTGCAGCTCTCTGGCTCATTTGTTGTGGCTGGACAACTCATAACAAGCATCACAAGGACGAACAGTCAGCATGCAGTCTCTGTGCTGACACAAACTAAACAAATATGTGATGAGTATCTCCTGTATTTCCAGAGACGTTTTCTGTTAGGTGCATCAGTTCACAATGCTGCAGCGCTGGTTGGTGTTTCTTCATCTAGTCACTATGAAAGAACTGCATCCGTTGATTCTGTTCATCTCCATCACTCAGGCGGTCATCCATCGCCCTAAGTAGAGCCTTTGAAGGATACCTCCCAGAGACAGAGGGCAGGGGGAAACAATGGCCATGGAGCTAAAAGAGCAACAAAAATGACATAGGACAGGATTATAGAGGGGTAGTCATGCATACCGTCGTCATCGGGAATCTGGAATTTGAGGAAATTAAGAAAGGGCACGACAGAACAAAGATGAGGGGTACCGAGTCAAAGGGGCTCTCAATGAGGGAAATGGCAAATCCTGTTCTTTTCTATTTTTGAAGGGCTTTGAAGTCAGGCTGTGGGGTGTATAATGGTCATAGGCAACACACACACACACACACACACACACACACACACACATAGTTTAGCTTCTGTTACACAATTTGGTTTTATTTTTTCTCATCTTACCAACCACTAAGAAAAACCGAAACAAATAACTTCTCTTTAAATACGTCTTCTTCAACATTAATCCATTTAAAACTTGCACAGACAGTAAAACAATTACCAAAAATCCAATAAGAGTTCTTTATCTAAATCAGAGGAACACATAGCTAAAACTAGAAAAAAAAACAATAAAATGATGCAAAATTTTGTCAGACAAGTCTGCAAGGTACTGTAACTTTGGAAAAGAATACAAGTTGCAGATGTGAAAATGCTCACGTGATGTTTTATTGGAGAACAAAAAATGCATGCATGATATACTTCAACACAAGAAAGAAAAACAATACACAATCAGTTTAACTCATTTACTAAATTTCTTTCTCCTGCTGTCCAGTCTCCATTTTCTGCCAGTTTCTTAGTCTTAACTGCAAATTTGTTAGTCTGTTCCCTTTATCCTCATTTATTTCACCACGAGGAGTCATCAAACAGTGATTCTGTCACAACTCGTATGTTTTAATAAAAGCCTTGCTGAATGACAACAGTGGATTGATGATGTATAGCAAGAGGATGTGATGAGATATGTTGCTGTATCAAGTTCTTAATCTCACCCCAGATTTCTGCAGGATATTTCATGCTGACTGATGCACAGTCTGCCGACCTGGTGTCCCTGAAAGTTGTTACAAAAGTAGAGTGTTTCTCATCACTGACAACATCTCCTATGATGACATGCTTTGTATTTTTACAGTGTTACAGGCCACTGCAACACTACGAGAGTGACTTGTTTGTATCTGCTTGTGTATGTGTATGTGATCTGTGTCTGTAAGTTCTTGGTCTTCTCCCTTGGTGACAGACTCTGGACACCTGTAAGGTTGATGGGCTTGACCTCTTCTTCAGCTCTCTGGCTCTATTTCCCTCCCTCGCTACCTAGCTTTCACACTGAACCCCATATTGGTTGCACTATTTTGTTAATAAATGATGTCCATTAGAAAGTAAGCTGGTGTTCTGTTCCTCCTTGTGTTGCAGCCTTTTGAACCAGCTGCAACAGCTATTCATTGCTATATTTCCATGGATAGTGTCCGTCAATTTGTGTGTGCCCACAAGATGAGGTATTGCTATTAATAAATGCATTATTAAACACGTCTGCTTACCACCAAACACATAAACACATTCAATTTGAATATAGTGCAGCAATTTGTGAAATTGTACATTCGTGTAGCTTTATTCAGCTCGTTCATGAACACTTTAGAAAATTCTCTTCATTGAACAGTCTCTGAAACGAGTGATCAAATGATAATTTAGTGTGTGGATTCTAAGAACCACCACGTAGGCCAGAAGGAAAGGAAGTACTTGAGTTTCCCCCTCTTGCCTTTATTAACTGAATGCCTGCACTCAGTGCAGCTCTCAGTTGGAGGGAAACTGTGTTAGGTTTCAGGAGAAGACATCACTCACTGCCGGAGCCGACACAGCTACAGTGATCTGATACTCCTCTTTTTAAAAGGATAAATGAACAGAGGATCTAACAGAAATCTGAAGATGAATCAGACGTATGGTGGTGACTGTACATCATTTCCAGCACCTTGAAGAAAATAAATTATTTTGAGGGGAATTCATCTGAGACAGTATCAGGCAATTGCTGTAAAAATAAATATTTGGCATTGATAATGGTCTGTGTGGTCACTCTCTGGTGATTTCTAGAATCACCTCTTACACAGTCCTAACATCTTAATAGTCTCCCATTGGTTCACAGCCTGATCAACATGATACTCACAGGTTATTACTAATTAATAAAGCAGGCATTACTAGTAGCCTCATGTTGCCAACATCGGCATGTATGTTCAGGTGCCCTGTCCTCAGAACTGGACCACACCATCAGTCATCTTTAATTCATAAGTCGGTGAGAACATCTGACCTCACACGGAGTACTCTCAGTCTTCGGTATGGAAACATGGCCACTCACAGCAAAAGAAGTCACACTTTCTGCTGCTAAATGTGCTGCTGTAGTTTATAGTGTTTCCAGTCACATCAGCTTTAAATGAGCACTTTTTTTCTTTCTTGCAGAAAATTACACAAGAAGATTCAAAGCGTGCATGCTTGTTATTTATGAAGCTCCAGCTAGGAATCGTTAGTCCGCAATTATCAAGTTTCACAGTAAACCACGTGTTCAAAATCCAGACTGTGGAACATCAGAAACTAAGCTTTTGATATTCACTCATTAGGTACTTCATTATTAGGTGAATCTGTCCAACTGCCCATTAACAAGCTGATCACAAGGCAGCAACATCATCGATTTACACATGTAGACATGGTCAGGATGACCTGCTGAAATTCAAGCCATGGATTTACAGAAAATGATCTGCACACCTAAGAACAGGAAACAAATCACAAGGGCAATGCAGGACTGGAAAAAATATTGCTACAAAGAATTAATGTTCTGAAGGCAAAAGGCATCCAACCTGGTACTAGCAAGGTGTACCTAACAGAGTGGTTAGTGAGTGGATTTGAGTCACAGAGAGTACTTAAAGAAAAGAGCCGTGGTTCACCTTAAAGGCAAATTCACCCCAATTCTCTGCAATACACTGAGTGTACAATGGACAACCAGACTGATTCTAATATCACAAAAATTCAGAATTTTTAAAAGTTGAGGGTTTTTTTAAATAATGATAGACAAGAGGCTGAATGATCATACAGCAAGACGTGATTATTATTGTACAACTGCAAACACTGCAGCTAGGAAACAACTCTATAAACTAATAAGACTTGGAAGCACCATAAAAACAACAAACATATCTTTGGTCACTAATTGGCACTTTATAGCCTTTTTAATCCGTGTAAAGCCATAGTATCCTATTATGGTGTCCTTTATGGACTACACAAATGAGACAATGTGGTGCTGATAAGGGCCCTTCTGACAGATCTATTTTTACCTAAAAACAAATCAAAGATATCCCCACAGGAACCATCTTCTCCTGGCTCTAACCTTGTGTCTAGTGGATCATCCGTTTAACTATAAAGCCAAGAGTCTTATAGACTGGACTTATTGTGGTTAATTCTTTATATGAATTAAAAAAATAAAAATAAATAATAAATAATAAATGAGCTTCAGGTGGAATTTTTGTTCCGTCTTCAGACAAAGCCAGACCAGCAGAGTGAGAACACGTGTGCCAAACCATTCTTTTAAAACTGAATCCAAACTTTCCTGTCACTGTGAGCACATTTCAGTGTGCTAAGGTTCAAGGTACATTACTTCTGCCTCTCTAAAGAAACAGCCTCAGTGTCAGTGACTGATTTGTGGTATTTCACATTCATTTAATGAAATTTCATACCGCGCGAGGGGACAACCACCGACATTAAGGCAGTAACCAATGTCATCTGTCTAACGTGATTCACAGAGGAGGAAAAACACCTGTGAGTAACACTATACTGGGAAGTCCTGAGGGAATGATTTCCAGGTTCCATACATCCACCTGCTGCCATCAACAAATGCAGAGCTTCATCTAAAACGTCCACCTGCTGTCGACCCAGAGGCATTCCCGCTCCAATCAGTCTTCATTAGTGACAGGGAACACCACACCCCCTATCATTAACTGACCCTCTATGTTTAACACAACCCAAGCTGACAAAAGCCAGTGTCTGTCCTCTACAGCATCCCTTTCCTCCTAAAATACATCACTGCTACTGATGTAATGAGAACCAAAGCTTCAGTACCAGCCGGACCTGAGTGGGGTTGCGTGACCCTGACTGGTCTGCAAATTTTTTTTAGCTAAAATCTCACCAAATTGTGATTTTCATATCATCTATGCTATCAGGCGAATCACAGTCCAAAACTCAAGAATATTTGGTTTATGAACAGAGGGGGAAAAAAGAGCTTTAATCTGAGAGAAGAGAGAACTGAGAAAAAAAAAAAATCCCTTAAGCCCCAATAAACTTTTCTAAACTTCAGCTTTGTGAAGAGAGTTAAGGAGAACAGGAAAAAGAAGTTCTCTTTTCTTTATTGCCTTTAGGGACACTCACTGAGAGGTGAAAGCAAAGCCTCTGAATGAAGAAACAGAGACATAACAAACCTTAACCCGAAAACCTCTGAGAGATGCCAAACCTACAAACAACACTGAGTGATAATTTGAACGTATGCATCTCAGTTTCCTCCCTATTGATTAGCAAAAATATTTAAACATAATTCAACTTTTTATTTGATTTTTAATAGGGCCTCCTCCCTGTCTCTGGCCTTCCAACCTCACTATTTGGAGTGCATGAGGAAGGTGTTCTGTGATAATATCTGTCATTTCCTCTTTTTTCTTTTGTACATTTGCCATTTGTGTGTTTCTTCTCATGAATTTCTTTACTACTTTTCAAAATTGACAAACAGGTTTCAAAAAACCAAATGAGGTCTGGAGACAGTCTAGACTAAAGATCACAGCAGCTTCTCCAGAGACTTGTGAGGGTTCATCAGCTTTACATAATTCCATAAGTAGCTTTTGTGTTTGTTTTTTCTTGTTCCTTGCTGAACGGATCTCAACTGGAGGTACACTATATTGCCAAAAGTATTCTTTCGTACGCCGCCACAGGACCCTAGAGCAGTGGTGACGTGTTCTCTGGAGTGATGAATCACACTTCTCCATCTGGCAATCTGATGGATTTGGGTTTGGTGGTTGCCAGGAGAACAGTACTTGTCCGACTGCATAAGTTTGGTGGAGGGGTGATTATGGTGTGGGGCTGTTCTTCAGGAGTTGGACTCGACCCCTTAGTTCAAGTGAAAGGAATTCTTAATGCTTCAGCATCAAGATATTTTGGACAATTTCATGCTCCCAACTTTGTAGGAACAGTTTGCGGATGGCCCCTTCCTGTTCCATGACTGTTCACCAGTGCACAAAGCAGGTCCATAAAAACATGGATGAGAGAGTTTGGTGTGGAAGAACTTGACTGGCCTGCACAGAGTCCTGACCTCAACCTGATAGAACACCTTTGGGATGAATTAGAACGGAGACTGTGAGCCAGGCCTTCTCATCCAACATCAGTGTCTGACCTCATAAATGTGCTTCTGGAAGAATGGTCAAAGATTCCCATAAACACTTCTAAACTTTGTGGAAAGCCTTCCCAGAAGACTTGAAGCTGTTATAGCTGAAAAGGTGGTGGGTTGACATCATATTAAACCCTATGGATTAAGAATGGGACGTCACTCAAGTTCATATGTGTGTGAAGGCAGACAAGTGAATACTTTTGTCAATATAATGTAAATGTCCACAAGTTTCCAGGGAGCCATCAAGTCCAAAACAAACACAATCCACTCTAACTATCAAATGAGTAATGGTGAAGGTCAAGGAACTGCCGCGTGCTATAATAATCCCCTGTTGCTAACTTCTACTTCAATTTCCTGACGGTGAGCGTGCCCCTGCAGAGCACAAGTCTTTTACTCAGGCTGTACCATGGGAACGCTCGTTAGCAGAAGCTGGTTAACGTAGAGCTCAGTAGGGTGTTGCTGTCAGACCTCTTCGTTTCCAACTACCTTGATCCTAACTTCTCCAAACAGAGGTGGTGACAGGCTGCCAGTGACGGGATTTCAGGAGCAATGAATTTTTTGTTTTTCACCCATAACATGTGACAGGCTGCAACTAACGGTCATTTTTATGAATTTTTCAGTCTGTAGAATAACAACATAAAAGGTATAGAACATGTTTTAACTAATCAACATTCTAAGATCAAAACACATTAAGTTTATGGTAAGATAAAGCAAGAACAGCAATTTTGTTTTATCTTAATGTTTACTGCTCTGAGCTCTTTCTACCATCCTTCTTTTTTTTTTTTTTTCCTTTTA
>VUQJ01001410.1:0-10726 GCA_015108635.1 Andinoacara biseriatus
TTTGGATGTTGGGTTTCGAAGTCTCCATAGGGCCCACATCCTCTTCATGTAACTCCACTCGCTGAGATTACATGTGTAATAGCATTCCAAAAGTTCCCGGTTCTCATCTTGTATCCATTTATGCCGTAACCTTCTAGTTCCAGTAGCAACTTATCATCAGAATGGCCTGGTTCCTCAATACCTGACACGGACCTTGTTAATCCAGGTGACGTCAGAGCCAGTAAGGCCTCAATCATGTAGTTCCCACTGATATTCCAAAGTAGGCTTGGTTAGCATGGGGGGGTCTGACCTGGGGACCCTTAGTGGATGTATGCCCTGGTGTCTGTGTGTGTGTGTGTGTGTGTGTGTGTGTGTGTGTTAAATAGGCTAGTTCTTATATAGCACTTTCTACTCTCCTTGAGCACTCAAAGTGCTTTATACAACACGTTTCCATTCACTGAACAGTAATATAACTGTAATATAACATTAATACACCAGTTGTGCCTTTATGTGGATTTTTCTTGTTTGATTTTTTTCTTTTCATTTAAAAAGTGTTTCTGATTCTGTCTGTTCATGTGGAGCAACTTCTCCCATCATCGCCTGAACATACATGCCACCATAGCAGATTATAGTTCAAGCATTCACCCATACAGTGATGTACGTGGGAGGGATATCCAGCCTCATGACAGCTCGAACGGGAGGGAGAAGAAAGTCAGCAGGGAGACGATAGTCAGTAATGGAATTTAAATAAAACACTTGCTCAGGGCTCATTAAAATTGCCCTGTGAGCTTGCTCATTAACTCTCCTCGTGAGTGACCTTCATTGCTCAAGGTGGGCTAGAATGAATTGCAGCCGTGTTTCCAACATCCTTTCAAACACCCTGCAAAGACAGGCTGTGCTGATTTATATCCAGTGAGAACTGTACAGCTTTTTATGGGCCATAAAATTATTAACCCACAGAATGTCCTCTAAACACTTTAATTCCACAACAGAAAATACCGAGCAAGTAAAAACCCTCTTCCTGTTAATCTGACACTGCACAGGAAGGAAGTTCGTCTAAAAATGTACCAAACGTGAAATCAACTTGATAGAAGCATTAAGTGCCGAATCAACTGCAGAATTACATTAGATGAAATGATCGGTGCCTAATAGTAAAGCTTTCGCTCACTATGTGGTGACAACAAAAAGGCTGAGCAACAGTAGCAGCTCTGCAAACTCTGAGACACAGCGGTGTTGTAAATTCTTATTTGCATTAGATGCCATTAGTTTTGCATGTTTTTAGTCAAAAATCAAAGAATCAGAATCAGGCTCTTAACTGCTAGCCCTGCCAATAATGTGCTGCGAGGCGCAGACCACTGAAGAAGGTTGTGCTTCAGTTCTGGTGATTGAAATTATAATATTAGCACATTAGTATGTTACTTAGCACTAACTAGCAGTTCTAGTATGCGTGTGCATGGGACCAGTACAGTTTATGAATCCGGCTCAATACTCAGTGTCACTGTTAGCACCAACAAACCAACACGGTGTGTCCAAAACCCTAAGAGTGAGGCTTTCCTATATCGCTTCCAGAAAACAAAAGGATGATATTATGGGGGATATTTATAAAGACTCTATGTACTTTTTTCCATGCAAAAAAAAAAGGATCAGGACTGAATAAAGGGAATTGTTTAACAATCTGACCTATAAGTACAATCAGTAATGATATTGGCACCGAATCCAGACCTCCCTGCAGTGCAGTGAACGCAAACTTTTGACTGGTACTGTACATCTGTCAGAGGAGCTAGTCTAGCTGTAAGAAGGCAGAACAAGTGCAAAGAGCATAAATACAGTCCAGCCTGATCATGCAGATTAAAAGGTCAAACTCTGCCTCAAACTTGCCTCTTTTCAGTGTGATTTGTTGCTTGCGGTAGGTACTAAAAAGTCCTGTCTTGTCCGAAGTGTGACAGTGGTTCTGGGATAAGCTGGCGGACTCAACATCCCTCCCCCTACTGGCAAGGCCAGCAGTGTATTAAAATAAATCTGTGCTCTCGGCCCACCCCAACATGCTCACTAGACATTACCTTATACAAGGCTAGCTCCAGCAAGTTCTGCTGTCTGCTGGCCCCTGATCATATTTTAGCCTGTCCCACTGCCCCCTGGCTTCAACTCCCCAAAGCCCCCCTCCACCTTCAGCCCACACCTCATGTGTGTGTCTGTGTACATGATCTCATATGACTCAACAAAACCCCAGGCCCGGAGCAGCGCTCTCCAGAGCGTTTTTCCCAAGAGGAAAAGAGAAGGCTACGTTTGTGGAAGAGGCCTGGAGTGCTGCCCTCGACTTGTCAGGCCTGATGGATTTTGGCTAAAAATAAAAGAAAAAGGAGGCCCTTGAAAGGCAGAAGAATGAACTCGGTGGAGCTCGTCACTGCTAACCAGCTAAGCAGGAAGCCACATCGTGCAGCGTCTCCAGGCCCTTGATGCTCGAATAACATCTCGAATAACAAAGATGGTTTGCACGGTGGAGAAAGCGAAGCTTTTCACAAACAAAACATCCCCATCAGTGAAGGAGTACAGCAAATATGAGATGAGCCAAGTGAGTGGGAATTCCTGTGCTCCCCCCTCCCCTCTGTTCCCCCCTCCCACACACATTCCCCTGCCACATTCATAACAGCAGAAAAGGGAGCAGCAGACGAGTCTGTGGGCTTTTACCTCAGGGAGCAGCCTGGTCGCTCACCAGATCTCTGAATTTAGAAAAGCACTTTACAGAATAACCAGTAACAAATACCAGCAGTGACCTGCACATTGTTCTTGCAGGTTGCATCTGGAAATTGTTTAGAGTGTTAAGAGTTGGATGTTAGGATGGTGAAACTGCTTCATAAAGACGTCAACCAGGAGCTCCTGTTTGATCTGTAATGCTCTACAATCAACAACCACCTTCATTATATCTGACAGGTCAGATGAGAAATAAGCAGATATCTCAGATCTGAGTGGATTTAAGAAACTGACCCTATAGGTGCTGTGGGCAAGCAGCTGATTACATCCCACAGTTAGGTTTCATATTAGGAGATGGAGGAGGGGATCAAAAAACATACCACATGAAAAAGTGATAACATACACTACATCCATTTTAGACCTTTTCTTGCTACATGAGTGCGAGTAAAAGTGCTCATGAAATGTCTATTTAAACCTAAATGTAACCAAACAGCAGGTAAAACCAGCATCCTGCTCGAAAGTCATGCTTGTTGGAGGACTTGTTGGGATCAACAAGTGTCGGTCTGTTAGCCTGAAAACTCAAACTGACTGCGGACAACCAAAAACTGCAGTTCCCGTGTCACAGCGATCCACTAAACCCATCTGTTTGGTAGTTCCTGCTTGATTTGCTTCATTTTTTGGTGTGTGAAATTCTAGTAATTTTTTTTGTGTTACTGATGACTGATCAGCAGGTGTCTGTATCTGTGCTTGAATGTCACTTGCTCACCAAGCTTGCTTGCAGTAGCTTATAACTGAGTACTTCACCCTTATATCCAAACATGTCACAACACTGAGACTCAGGCTTTAAACAGCTGATACTGGCTACATGTCTGCCTTTCTTCCCCTTCAATGATTACAGCAGCAATTCTGTGATGATAATTTGACTGTGTTTTGGAGAATTTGTAACCAACAAACTCATGTTTTTAAATTCTTCATCAGATCGATCTAACCACGAGGAAAGAGGGTCTCAGAGCTGTGTGATATAATCCCGATTCACCACGTCAGCGATGGTTTGCTGTTCATCCTTTACTGCTGGCCACATGTAAAGCTTGTACAAGGACTGTATTGTGATCCAGACTGACATCTGGATCCTATCAGAGACCACAGACGCAGTGAAAGCACTAGGTGCCACTAGAGTAAGCACAAGAGTGAGAGAACATTTCCAACCCCTGCAACAGATCACACACACACACACACACACACACACACACACACTGAACAGAGGGAAAGATCAACTGTCAGGGAGAGGTTCCGCCTCACCTAGCCTCCCACGCTATCTGAGAGTGTCCTGAAATATCCCTCCCGACTGAACAAAAGAATAAAATGGCAAGAAGGGATATGTGATACAGCAAGGTTAAAAATAGACCCAACGCTGCCTGATGGAGCTCTGTTTACATTTTGAGTGATTGTGGGGAAGTGTCCTAAAACTCTCATCACGTTTAGATGCAGAAAACTTTACTTCCATAATGATTTTATGTAGCCTGGAACTTAAGAATAGAGAGACTCAAACATTCTCACACATGTCAAAGAATGCTCTGGGTTGAGGATTCAGTGGTATGTGAAAAATAATGCCTGAAAACTCCGAGAAGCCCACCTCGTGTCTTGAGCATACAACAGCATCCTACTCTGAGGCCCACTGAAACATTACATCACGACAGAAATATCCACGAGACAAGCAGAAACCTTTCCTAACTGTGGTTTGCTGCACATCAATCAGAGCTTAGTGAGAAAAGGCGGGAATGAAGTGGAGAGAATCCGTGAGAGAAAAACAGCTTTCAGGTTGAGGGTATCTGGAGGGGCCTTTGCTCCAGATCCGGGTCAGGGGGAACAATGACGCAGTGAGGAAGAAGATTAAACAAAAAGTTGCACTAAAGTTTTCTTCACAATACATTTTGCACAGAAAAGAAATTGCCTTTTATCATTTTCAGCAATTAAAGAGGCAGATTTCTGAAGGACTTTGTAAATCAAAGTCTGCTAAAGAGCAGCATGTATTCATACAGACGTGATTGATTCAAAGACATTCCAGAGGTATAATGGGAAAAGTTTCTCCCACTTGGTGTCATAAGTGCATGCGACATGCCTCAGAGTGACAGGAACAATGGCCTCTTTCACTGCCAGCGCCAGGCTGGGGATGGGGAGGTGCATCGCTGCCAGCAGACAGGCTCGTACAGTTGGCTGCAGAGGGGCCTCGCGCAAACGCAGGCGGCGAGCTACGGCACTTACAACGCACACACGGTCCATGTGCGAATTACACGCCAGGATCACTTTTGCTTTGTAAAACACACACGCAGCAAAACTCTTTGTCTGGATTAGAACTGGCTGGCAGCGAAACTCCTGATTTCACATGTGGAAAAAATGAATTGAATTTTGTACATGGATTTTTCAAGTTGTGTTGGGAAAGTCTCTGGTTAGGGTTAGAGTTAGGGGGGGTCAGGGGTCAGGGTTAGGGTTTCTCCAGTATCTGCCAGACATCATTTTCACAGCCACACAAAATTCAACGATATCAGGAAGTAATTTTGGACTTTATGAAGAATATTTGAGCAATATTAAGAAACTTGAAGAGGCTAAAACACAATTTTATGCACTTTGCACAACTTTGCACAAGTGAATTTAACCCTTTTCACTTTCACAAAACAGGATGAAATCCTAACATAAATGTTTCAGCCGTGGCTCATTTTATAAGCCTCAGCGGTTCCGTTTGTATTCCACGCTGGCACGTTCAGGACTGTGGAACCGACTCCGTTCAGTGGAATGCTTCAGCTTTAATGAACGATGGCAGTGACGGTCCAACTGAGCCTTTAACTGCTGTGAAACATCTGCTGAGTCAGGACATTGTAGAGGAGGAAGAGGAGCTAGCTGACCTCGGAGGAAGGTTCAAACTTATACTGCGCTAAATGGGCTGGTGTTTAAAGCAAGTCTCATTCACCCAATCATACACACATTCATTTATCTAACACACACACACACACACACACACACACTGATGGATGCATGGGTTGGGAGCAACTCGGGGTTCAGGATCCTGCCCAAGGATACTTTGGGATGCAGGCTGGAGGAGTCGGGGATCAATCTACTGACCTTGTGACTGTGGCAGATGTGAGGTTACCATGGGAACCCATTAGCAGAGAATTAGGTTAAATGAAACTTTTCTAGTCTTTCAAACCACTCAAAGCACTTCAGACTACAAGCTACATTTACATGAATACATGTACCTCACATCCATGACCAATTTAGAGTCACCCAGGACTAGGACACGCAGACTGGTTTGTCTGCAGTGACAGCGCTAAATACTAAATACCACCTGTTTATGCCTCAGGGGCAGTTATCCCTCAGAGGATTCGTGTAATTTATTGGCAGCAGATTAGCTGAGCGTGTGAGCAGGCAGCCATGTTCCAGCTCGTGGGCCTTTGCTGCCTGTCTTCCCCTGCTGGTTCTCCCTACGTTCTGGTCTCTCTTCACTCTCACACTATCCAACAGAAAAGCAAGTAAATGTCTCCAACATTGCCTCTTTTTGACCCAATCCTTCACACTAATGGCTGTGAGCTACCAGCCAAGGTGCTACTCTGTCTGCAGGATACAGTTTGGGATTGAAAGCATGCTGCAAAAGGACATTTGGCATGTAGATTATTTCTCACTGACCACAATGAGACACAACTGAACAACACTAAGGATGTACAGTAAGCTTATTTCAGCTAGACGTTCAGATCAGAATGTTTTACAGCAGGAGGTCCAGGCCAGAGCAGCGTGCCTCTGCTGCCAAAAGTAAAAGTGTCCGCGGCTGTTCGAGGGTGTGAAACATGCCAGAGCTCCACGTGGTCCGGGCTGCGCCGTACTCTTCCTACAGCAGCTCTAACTCCAATATTTACACTGAGCCATGATACTCATGACTTCAGCACAAAGAACACCTTTGTGTTTGCTTCAAGACTGTTAAGAAAAGCTGGTATAATCGTTCTGACTTCATGTCCATATGCAAAGCATGTGAGCGCTGCCATTGAGCAACATGTCACTTCTGAGTTATAGTTTTCCTTCTAAACAAATGCATTGAGCCGGATATTTGGCACGGATCTATTTTCAGACAGAACCGGGCGAAAGTGGAGGTTTCTTTTTATTGATTTCTGTAACTGGAGCTGCTGATCACAAGGACTGTTAGACTGACTGTAGCGCAGCAGAGAAAGTTGGATTAATTATGACTGAATATTAAATCTTCTACAGCTGCTACTCTACCACCTGCAAAGGAAGTCAGAGAAGGAAGCCGTGTTTCCTTTGCAATAGTTTGTTATAAATGGAAATATGAACAATGTAAAGGATTTATTCGTTTTGAACAGTGTGGTTGAGGTTTAGAAATGTAAATGCAGCATATAGGTCTTCATGAGCGTCTCAGAGGTCTGATCAAAAGGAAGCTTTTTTTGCTTTTTGACTCCAAAACGTTCATAACAAAAAATAAATCCATAAATGTCTCAAGCTCCAGACATTTGTGTTATTTATCGTTTGCTTCTGGGATTCTAAAATCTCTATGTGAACACAAAAAGGCAGGTAGTAAACATAAACAATTAGACAGCAGCTCTGCCTGAAGTTTGTTTTTGTGTGTATCACTATGACAAATGTTTGCCTCGGCTTCAGCAGCTTAACCACAACAGGAAAAAACAGCCTTCCTGCCAACAGAAAATCATGTTTTGACATATAAAGTCAAAAGGTGGAGCGTGTGCAGCGGCGGTTCTACTTACAGATTTGTCCTTCATCTTCGGCGGGTGATTAGTGATCATTTATCCACGAGAAGCAGACGGACACGTCTACATCACTATCAGTTAGAAAGGTGCGAGGTCAGAGAGACGATTGGCACGTTGGTGGCGCGTGGGGAGGGCGTCCCTGCAGCATGAACACAGACCCTCCTATCATCCACAATTACTCACTTTTGCTCACAGGAAAGCTACGCAAACATGTGCAGCATTGTCACGTCAGACATCCTTCAGATGGAAAGATTAAACAAACACAGACTAATATGTGTTGAGTTATAATATAATAAAGTGTGATTCTTAAAAACTGCTTTAACACAAGAAAATTCTAAGCAGAGATTCAAAAGTCAAGAATTCTGTTAATTTAACATAAATTTACCTTTTTCAGAACATTTGTGTGAACAATTTAAAAAAAAAACAAGGTGAAATGAAAATGAACAGAAAAAAGGAAAAACCGCGTGATGAACAGGACGACTGTGATTTCCTTTCATTTTTTTAGTTTTAATTCAGTTCTTTAATTGAATCTCCTTGTATTACCACATTATTTGGGCTGAAGTACACAAACACATCAGGTATTTCTGGTTACACAAACTATGCAAAACTCTCATTTTACTAATGCTGAGAAAATCATAGCAGCTGATTGATTTCACACAAAGTGATCGTTGGATCAATTATTTGATTAATTTGATTGGATTAACCAGGTTTGGTTGTTTTATTTATTGTGCCATTTGTTCCAGGGAAAATGCATTAAAAAATATCCTCTTTAAGACTCTCAGTTCTTCATCACGCTGTACAAATTCAGTAACAAATGAAAAAGCTCTAAACCTGAAAACACTGCTGAATGTCACCTTCTCACTGATGAGACAAACTGGCCCCTAAAGATTATTTATTTACACAACTAATGTTTTAACATGTGTCAAGTTGAAAAAGGTCTTTACACTGCAAAGATTATATCAATATCACATCCTTCACTATAATTTAATTATTTTGTGAACTTTTAAACATTTAATAGGCATTTTTTAAGTGTATTTAACACAAACTAATTCTTATTTATGGTCAATTAATTAAAAAATGTCAAAGATGGCTCTAGTAATAAATAATAAAATACTAAAAGTAGTAATAATAAAAGTAATCATTAGCTGCAGTCACATATAGTGGCTCTGAGATCCTCTAATAATAAACGTGGCACGCTGAAGGGAACGAGAAGAAACCAGTTCTGACTCGATGAGATCTCAAACTAACCACCGTCACTGGCTGTGTGAGATGGTTAGTTCCCGGCTACCAGAGCTGAGGGCACCTCTGCAACCTTTCACTTTTACTTTCACATCAACTGAGAAATCTCCTTTTTTCTTAGCACAGTTAAGTGTCACATGAATGTGATGGTCTTGGAGATGATCATGATGCTGATGGAACAGAGCAGCAGGAGGTCGAGCACGTTACCTGCTGACCAGCTCTGCAAAAACCATTTGTACCCACAACCATCAGCTTTTTCAGTCTCATACACACATCAATCTGGGATCAATAAAGTTATTCTGATTCTTATTGGCTGGGGGTTCAATCTCTGGCTGCTCCAGTCTGCATGCCAAAGTACCCTTGGGCAAGACAGCGAACTCTAAAGTTGCTCTCCGACGCACTAACCACAGTGTGAATGTTAGACAGAGTTCCCATTTGGTCTGTTTGCTACTGTAATCCATGTAAATCCACGTCCACTCTCTGTGACTGTCCTCTAGCTGTGTTTGTCAGCCTTCTTCTCTGGGAACGTCTCTGTGACCTGCAGTATGTGCAGCACTCCCAGAGGGCGCCGCTGGGTTTTCCCGGTCAGGTAACCGCTGAAAAGCTGGAGAGAAATATCTGCAGAGCTGAAAAACTGCTCAGGAATAGTACGTGATTTAATCTATATTATGATTCTCTACTGACTGCACAGAATATCCTATAAGAACTGAACATCAGGCTGAGATTAATCTGAAATAGAGGATCTGCAGAGAAAATACGTAAGAATTAAAATAAGCTAAAATTAAAGATTTATGGAGAGCAATTGAACAATTATACAATATTTTATATTTGCAAGCTATATGATGGGACTGAGTGTCAGATTTTTACCCACAAACAGTCTGAGAGGATGACCCCCCCCCCCGAGCCTGGTTCTGCTGGAGGGTTCTTCCTGTTAAAAGGGAGTTTTTCCTTCCCACTGTCGCTCATAAGGGGCTGTTTGATTCTTGGGATTTCCACTGTATTATTTTAGGATTTTTACCTGACAATATAGATCACCTTCAGGCAACTGTTGTTGTGATTTGGTGATTATTTTATATATATATATATATATATTTTTTTTCCCCCATACATATAATTGAATGAATCTTCTTTCCTTACTTCTCAGATATTTTACTTATATTTCAGAAGTTTAGAAAGTGGTTGACTGACGATATGGTGCAACTCAGAATTATCATGAATTTATTTCATCATCTTACAAATGCCAGAAAATAGTGAAAAAAATGTCTTAAGAAGGAGAAAACAACAAAATACAAACAACAATCAAAAATCATTAAAAAAACAAACAAAACATAAGAACTTAAATTTGCAACGCAGAACTGTAAAGATTGCTTTTTGAACCTCATCTACAAGCTTTATTTTGTTGTTGTTTGTGAGTTTTTCATTAGAAATGTAATATTTTAATCACAGAGAATATATTTTCTGTAAATCTGCATCTAATCTTGCAAAGAGATTTTCCTCTGAAATAACAAGCTATTTATCTGTTTTCTGTTTAATCTGTGGGTCTAATAGTTGCCACTTTTAATTGGGTTTTTTTTCAATCAGCTCCACGTGACAGATATCCAAACAGGAAATCTAAATTTCACTCATTTAATACGAAGGGAAAGAAAACAGCTTCTACTGGTGATATTATCAGCAATTTGAATGCAGCTGTAGTCAACACATTAAAACAATACTAAAAACAAACAATTATCACAATTACTAAGAATCCTTATTAACTAATTGTTTTAATATTAATAGCCTGGTTGAGAGAAAAAGTAAGATTTTATTAAAAGAATTTCCATTATAAAATATATAAATAAAAATAATTAAATCTGGACTACCGGAGAAATCGGTTTAGAGAAAGCTTCATATGGCAAAACATGAACTAACATATAGTTTGAAGAAAAGAAGGAGCTGAACAAGTACACACACACACACACACACACACACACATTCAAACAAGTGTTGATAAGCAGGTTTAATTGGAACTGCAGGAAGCAAACACGACACCAAAACCAACTCTAATATCCAGA
>VUQJ01001416.1:0-11562 GCA_015108635.1 Andinoacara biseriatus
TACTCTATTCATACTTCACTCTGTGTTTAATCATTCTCTGTGTCTCTTCCACAGCATGTTTTTTGTCCTCTCTCTCTCTCCCCTCAGCCCCAACCGGTCGCGGCAGATGACTGCCCCTCCCTGAGCCTGGTTCTGCTGGAGGTTTCTTCCTGTTAAAAGGGAGTTTTTCCTTCCCACCGTCGCCAAGTGCTTGCTCATAGGGGGTCGTTTGACTGTTGGGTTTTTCTCTGCAGTATTGTTGGGTCTTTACCTTATAATACAACGCGCCTTGAGGCGACTGCTTGTTGTGAATTGGCGCTGTATAAATAAAATTGAATTGAATTGAATTGAAAAATGTGCAGCATTTGATAAGGCTAAATTTTAACCATTAGGGATGGTTCAGCTGATTCAGCTTTCCTTTATCTTTTGAATACCTTGGATTGTGTTAAATTCAACAAAACATATGGCCATGTTTTACTATTGGATAACTGCTCATGCACTTGTGAATGGTGCTTTCCTGCTAACAATCGCCACACAGACACTAAAAACCTTAGCAAACAGCAAAGGTCCACGGTCTGTTTAAAACTGCCTACCCTGTTGCAGTTTTTTATCCTTATCAGACTTGCAATGACAACAGGATGAGCACAGCAGGCCAAAGGCCTCTGCTTGCACTGGTGAGTCCCAAGAGCTCCCAGGTCACCCTGGAGATACTGTATAATCCCTTCCAGCATGTTTAAGAGATGAGGTCAGACTTCTTAAAAAGAAGGTGGAAAAACATGCTGCAGTTTATAAAAAGCCAGCATTACAGCAGCAGATGTCCCAGATTTTTTATCATTCTCACAGTAATTAACATCAAATTACCATGCATCATTTGGCACATGGCAAACTAAGAGCCTTTAGGGCACCTGGAGGACAAGGACCTATGTTGTTGGGAAGGTTATTTTAGGCAGGGTTACAGAAATGTATGTGGAATGTCAATAAAATTTAGCAGCATGTCGTATTGACATTATTGAAGCAAAGTGGGCGGGACAAAGTTAAACTTATCTCAACTTTGAGACAAACAAGTGGAGTGACTTCCATTGGGGGTAAAGGATTATAGGTGACAGACAGTCAACTATGTTACCAGGGCCTGGAAGGTCCATTATAGTGACCAGCCATCAGTTACAAAGCAACGTGTGACTAGCAAATTACACATTTTCTCATTGCATCCCCTCATTCACTCACTCTTTCATTTGTGAATTTAACGTCCCTCGCTCTCTCTCTCACCAGCATTTTCAGTGCACCATCCAGGCTTTACAAGATGAGCTCAGAATCCAGCGTGATCTCAACCAGCTCTTCCAATCCGATTACTCCGGCCTCGGAAGCCAGCCCATTTCCCCTCAAGAAATGACAGAGGAGAACTTCCTGCGCCTCCACGCCGAGTATGAGAGGCAGGCCAAAGAGCTCTTCCTCTTGAGGAAGACTGTTGAAGAAATGGAGTTGAGGATAGACACACAGAAACACACATTAACTGCCAGGTAAAGATAAAAAGTGGTGTGAAATTTATTAAGGTACAATTTCAGTGACTTTGTCTAAAGCATACCACTAACCTCATTTTATTTTTGTGTACAGGGATGAGTCAATAAAGAAGTTACTGGAAATGTTGCAGAGTAAAGGTCTGTCATCTCGGGCAACTGAGGAGGATCATGAGCGAACGAGGCGACTGGCTGATGCTGAGATGACCATCCACCAGTTGGAGGGTCTGCTGGAGCAAAAAGACAAGGAGATGCTACAACTCAGAGAGGTGTGTGTGTGTGTGTGTGTGTGTGTGTGTGTGTGTAATTGTCAAAGAAGAAACAGTATGCAATCAAATACTACCATATGTGCAAGGGTTAGTCTTTGTGCATATCCAGATGTGAATGTGTTCAGATCAGTGTGTATCATCCAGGCAAGGCCTTTGGCTTCTTCCACTCTTGGCTCACACTTTAGATTAACAAAACACAGAAACATGCACATAAATAAACAGGAATGCACATTTCATCCAAGTTTCTCTACTCGCTCTACTTTTTTCTGTCTGGTTCTGCTGGTTTAATTTTACACTCATGTTTTTTATACAACAGCTCTCCCTAGTGGCAACATATTGTCAGTGTGTGACATCCAGTCTTTGAGCACATACAGTGTATCTCAGTGTACAAAAAGTCACTAATTTATGTCTATGTATCTTTTCTGTGGTATTATCAGAGGCCATAATTCACAAACATAACTGACAAGTCTTCTGTTTACATTCCGAAATAATCTACAAACAAAGTTAAAGAGATAAAGTAGAATTTAGAGATTTGTGATGCCAAGAAGTGTTCATTCATGACCTGTAATGTTACACATTTATTGTAACAATATTCACTTGTTCATTATCTCGGTATTAGTAATAATATTTATAACAGCTTGATTTATGTAGCACCTTTAAAAACAGAGCTTACAAAGTGGTTCGACAGGTGAGCAAAGGCAGAAAACTAAAATTAAAACAAAAAGACAGAGTTAACACAAGTAGAAACAGAAATTGTCAGTATAAATAATAAGAATAAATACCAATAAAAGAATTAAAAGGGGGCAAACATACAAATAATCAAAATACTGTAGTCAGTTAAAACAAGAACAAAAATATGCACAACAAAAAATATTTAGATAACAATATCCATCCATCCATTATTTTTCCGCTTATCTGGGGCCGGGTCGTGGGGGCTGCAGAATAAGCAGAGGAACCCAGACCTCCTTCTCCCCAGCCACCTCCTCCAGGGTATCCGGGGAACACTGAGGCATTTCCAGGCCAGCTGAGAGATATAATCTCTTAAGCGTGTTCTTGGTCTGCCCCAAGGCTCCTTCCGGTAGAACATGCCCAGAACACCTCACCCATGAGGCTCCCAGGAAGCATCCTGGCCAGATACCCAAACTACCTCTACTGGCTCCTGTCGTTGTGGAGGAGCAGCTGCTCTTCTGAGCTCCTCTCGAGTGACGGCACTCTTCACCGTATCTGTAAGAGAGAGGCCAGCCACCCTTCGGAGGAAGCTCATTTTCGCCGCTTGTATCCGTGATTTCATTCTTTCGGTCACTACCCAAAGCTCATGACAGTAGCTGAGGATTGGGAACAAAAATGCATTAGCATATTGGTATAGATACCAATACACTAATGCATTAGCCAGTTTGACAATAAGATACAGCAAAATGTTATAGGTGTGATATAAAGTCATTCCCTGTATCATAATTGGGAGCCTGCATATTCTCTGGTTGATGTTTCTTCTCATTGCATCAGTGAACTGGATGGAATTTATGTTTTTCAGCAGATTTTGACCATGTTAAACACAAAGTAGCAAATATCACCGGAGAATAGGAATGAGAATAACATTTTTGCAGCATCTGAAAGATAAATTCAGTATAGAGTTTAGTGAATATTGCAGTGCTAAATAATGCAAAATTTCTATTGAGCAAGTCTTACTAAGTTCCTGATTCAGTGTTGACACTTCCTTTTGGGATAGTGTTAATTTTGCTAATTAACAAACAAGACTGTAATGTCCTGCAGCAATATTTTCAACTCTTCAACAATGTCCCTCGTGGGGGTGGAGCTGCTGTGCAGTTATTAAATAATTCCACTGCTTAAAGTACATGAAGTCTTTTAATCTAACCTCCCAGATGCTTGATTGTAAAATGCCACTTAATCACTTAAAGTAATTAATCAGTGAAATCACCAAATGTAGAACCAAAAAATATTTCTCGTTTAATTAGTTAAGGAAAGAGCAAACAATAACAAGGTAATAATAAAAAAATAAATTTTGATGTGCAAAACTAGTGAACATACAACAGTAGAGTCCATAACAGTAAAATAAATTTTGAGACGCTTCAAAAATAAAGCGATTGAAATAACATGTAGGAGCGATCGTTACACCTACCCATCTTTCACTTTTAAACCAGATTTGACACAATTTCAATTTAGACAGTCATGTACTATTTAGATGTGTTTTGGACTTGTAATTATTGGAACAAATCTCAGTGGGTTCATATGTAAAGAGACAGCTAGATGTTAATAGCTTGAAATGATGCTGTGTCCAAATCAATGTCTTTTTCTAGATATTCTTTCAATGGCCTGAAAGGTCCCTTTTCACATTTCTCGTTTCAGAGTTGTCTTTTCAACATCTTTTACTAGGTGTGATGCAATTATAATCTAATGGCTACATAAAGGGCTATATGTGGTCCAAAAAGCCCATTTTGCACTAAATTCAGAGCAACAACCCGATTTTCAGTGACTGTTTTCCAGCAAAATCAAAAAGAAAATGACTGTTTGATCAGATTTACCAGAGAAAGAAACATCCACAGAGATCTGGTGCTTGACGGAGATATAGCTGTGTAAAAGTTAATTTGTGTTTATTATTTATACTATTTATTTACATCAGTTTTTTTTCTAAATTAATGTTAGTTTTTATTAAAAAGAAATTGCCAATGCAGCTAGCACACTTTAAAAAAGTGTAGCTTTCTCTTAAAAGGCAAAATAGCTCTGTTTCCCTGTCTTGATGTTATTGCTCAATTTTGATTGTAAAAGATGGCAAATATTCTAATAACAGACTGATGATTTGGTGTGATAAATTGTATTGCAGTGCAAGAATGTGATCAGCAGCATTTAGATGGCAGTAGCTATTGTGCAAAAAGTCCTCATGTGCTAATATACGTCTGTGTAATGAAAGCAACAATGAAAGCAACAAATACCCTCTAAACTGAAAAAAACCCCCAATATATAACACGAGCAACTTCACATGAATTACACATGCAACACAGGTCTGACAGTCAGCGTCTCCTCCAAATGACTCAGAAAAGAGGAGATAAGTTACGATGAGGGAATTTGAATCTGAATTTGTCAACTTGAAAAGTAAAAACAGCTGCAGCACAGATTTCTAGTTTTCAGCAGTGATTACATTTTGCAATGGCTTCATTAGTTTTAATTTTACCTGGAAACACTCTCCAGTATGGCAAAACAAGACGCATTTTTTTCAGCGAATGTCTGTGTGTGTGTGTGTGTGTGTGTGTGTGTGTGTGTGTGTGTGTGTGTGTGTGTGTGTATACGTGTGCGCTCGTGGGCATTCGTACCATCCTTGTCAGTGCTTCCAGCGATGGCTTCCCACTATCCCGTTCACATATATGTTTTTATGCTTCTTGGCTTATGCATTAGCTCTCTTTGTGCGTTGCCTCCAAAGAAAAGCAGTGATGCATACACAGCCATGCCCCCCCCTTTGCTTTCATTCCCTCCCTTGCTCTTTCTTTCTCTTTGTGTGCCCTTCCATTTACTGCTGCACTCCCTCTTCTTTCTCTCCTCCTGTACTCTCACTTCATGTGACCAGCGACTTATGATGAAGTAACAACTGACAGACATGCTAGATGTTTTACTGCATTTTTCTTAGTAAATTGGCGTAGTGAGTTTGGACTTTTTTGAGAATTTTGATCATTTTAGAGAAAAGAGTAAATAGATCATATTTTGGCAAGGTTCTATTAATATCTGGACTGCTTGAGATTCAGACTTGCATGGTGTTTGATTTTCAATACAATAACCAAAAGCCTGTATTTCTTCACTTGAACTTTTAATTTGGACTTTTAAACCATTTAATATTTTTTTTCATGATCCATCGACACTGAAGCATTGGGAGCTAATTTCTTTAATTAACATAATTTCAGGCTATCAGATTTGATCATTCACATTTAAGGCAAAACAAGGTTAGCTTAGTTAGCAGCGTTCCACGTACTTCCAATGATGTGGGATGGCCGGATCGACCCAAGGAGGCTGAAAGCCAGTGCTTCTGCCAGAGGAAAACTTCTAGCAGAATCTCCCTCTTTTCCTGTTTCTCCCTCTATCCCTATTCCACCTCCTTTCCATGTGTCACCCCCTTTCCAGCCCTCTCCTCCTTTCTCTCCATCACGGCATCCCCTGCTCCGTTCGTCTCCCTCCTTCCCTGTCCCTTCCCCTCCCTCTCACAGACACCACAACCCTCCTGTTGTCACCCCCTCCTCTTGTCCTCCCCACTTTCCCTCTTTTGTTGTCGCCTCTTCTGTCCACCCTTCCGTTCACCCGTCCCTCCAGCACTCGCCGTCCTTCCCTGCTCCTGCTCCTCGGCCTACACCCACAGTCCAGCCCTCACTCCATCCTTTTCCATCAGTTGCCCTCGCCTCTCCTCCTGGCCCACGACCTCCTCCTCTATTGCCCCATCCCTCGCTCCATCCCGCTGTGTCTCCCTCTCTGTCATCTGCTGATCGTGCTGTTTGTGTCTCTCAGGAGCTGCACAGGAGATACGAAGCAGCTCCAGAATCAACAAAGACCAAGGCCCTGCAGACAGTCATTGAAATGAAGGTAAACATTATATGTAAAAGTTGTTTACATGGGAAAAATAAAATGAAAAACATTTAAATGATAACATGACTTTTACAATGTTAGCAGATATTACTTATGACAGTTATGTCTTGTCTTGACTTTTTTAAGCCTACAAAAGTGATAATAATAGCATGGGACTGTGGTCATATAGGGATGGGTCATGGTCAGCAGTAATACTCTACTGTGGTAGGCTGTGGCATTGAAATGATGCTCATTTGATTCTAAGGGGCCCAAAGTGTGCCAAGAAACAGTGTGCCACACCATTATACCCCCACCAGCAGCCTGACCTGTTGATACAAGGCACGATGGATTCATGCTTGTATCTTGTTTATGCAAAATTTCTGACCCTACCACCTGAATGTCACAGCAGAAATTGAGACCTGTCTGACCAGGCATCGTTTTTCCAATCTGCTGTTGTCCAATTTTAGCGAGCCTGTGTAAATAGTAGTTTCAGTTTCCTGTTCTTAGTTGATAGGAGTGGCACTGGGTGTACTATTCTTCTGATGTAGCTCATGTGTTTCAAGGTTTGATGTGTTGTGCATTCAGAGATGCTCTTGTGTGTACCTTGGTTGTAATGAGTGGCTATTTGAGTTATTGTTGCCCGAAGCAGTCAACCCATTCTCCTCTAACCTCTGGCATTAGCAAGGCATTTTCACCCAGAGAAAGCCTGCTCACTGGATTTTTTTTTCTCTTTTTGGATGGTAAAGATGGAGATGGTTGTGCGGGAAAATCCCAGTACATCAGCAGTCGGTGCCAGACCAACAGGCTGGTCTGAGTATTTCAGACCAGCCTGTCTGGCATCAACAACCAATGTGGAGTTTAACCAGTGTACCTGATGTTGTAGTCCATGAGTGTATATACAATAAATAGGCTCCAGCCCCCCCCCACAACCCTAATCAGGATAAGTGGAAGAGAATGGATGGATGGATGGATGGATGGATGGAAAAAATAAGCTGCTCTGCTGGATAAACTGTGTGATGACGTAATTTCTAACTGACCTCAAGCATTTTTTCATTGTGTTCTGCTGAAAAATTCAAAGTCTTTCAGTCGGTTTCTCTCTTCAGTTGGCCAATATCAGCGAGATAAAATTGGTCAGCTGCTGAATATCAAAGCTTTAAATTACTTTGTGTTAGTTGAATTTATATTACTTCCATGTAGACATCTTTGGATTATATTTCCACCTCTGATTTCATTCTAATTTATTATTACTGTGTATTTACTGTATGCTATATTTATTCATGGTCTGATCTCTTAACGTGTGTTTGTCTCCGAAAAGGATGCAAAAATCAGCTCAATGGAGCGCGGCATGAGAGAACTGGAAGAGGAGGTGATGATGCTCAAATCTAATGGAGCTCTGAGCAGTGAAGAGAGGGAAGAGGAGATCAAACAGATGGAGGTCTACAGATCCCACTCCAAGTTCATGAAGAACAAGGTGATAAATGTACACACACATAGTCCAGATAGCAACTAATAATGGGTACTACATTACATTTTGAGTCTCAGCATTAATTGAGTAAAGGAAACATAGAGCCCAAATGGCTTCAAATAAAATTAATTTGATCCTTGACTGTTAAGTGTTTTTATTAGCTTTGTGTCACTTTGATATTACTTCATGAACAAAAGAGCTTAGATGTCGCACAAGACTCATTGAGAGCTGAGAATAGTTGTTAAGTTTGAGGATGAGTTATCTGTAAATATATGGAGTAATGAGGTCACCATGAAAGTCCGAAAGATAAGAGTGGGGGTGAAAACAGCTGGTAAAATCTCAAAAAACAGGAATTCCCTGGAATAGTAAGTCTTAAGAACGGAAATACCTGGAGGCAGTTTCACAAAGATACTTTAGATTGACTGTGGTAGCTCAAACTAACAGCCAAACCTCACACAGGCATGCAATAAGGTGGCTGCAGTGATGGCCTGGGAGAGCATCAGCTAAATACAATAAAATGTCTGGTGATATCTGTAGTTAGAGGGGGCATAACTACAAAGGACTTTCCACAGATTAGTTAATATGAAGGATTTGTTTGACCTTGTATATTTGCTTCCTTTTAAATCCCAAATTGTTGGACAGCACATGTTAAAAGGGCTATGCTGTTCTATCTCTTCAACTTTTAGTTATTCCATGTGCTGGAGCCCAGCAAACAAAAGTGTTCTTGCTCTATTATTGCCTGTCTGGTTGTATTTGCTTGTCTCACAATTTTTTTCCCTTTGTGTTTTGGACAATAGCTGGATTTTCATGCTTAGTTGAGAATAACTTTGCTATTTCACACCTTGACGGATACAACTTCACTGTCAGGAATAAAAAGTATCTGTGGGAGCCGTTCTCATTAAAACAGCAAACTCAGTACGTCTGTCATGTGGGGAGGTGATCCAGTTTGGAAATTCAGCAGACTTTTGTGTGTGCGAGTTGATATATTCTTGTTTTTGTCTGTAGTGGGCTTGTGTCTCAAAACTAGAAGGAAGTAATTGACACTGTGTTTTACAGTACCCTTTTATACTTTGATTTTGCTGCTGTTAGCATGCATTTCTACAGTAATACACTAGAGGAATTCTTGTTTTGGAAGCCCAGATGTTATTAGCATGTTTGCAGCATTACAGTGCATTTAATTGGAGGTGCAATGCTGACCTCAATCAAAGCTTTTAATTAATAGCAACAGAGTCATTTCATTTGTTAATCAAGATAAAGATGCATGACTTATTCCCATGTTTGGAAATGCTCAAGCAAGATGTCTTCAAGGGGCATGACACTGTCCAACAATGTAGGTGGTTTTAGGCATTATTTAAGCATGTGAGATGCAACTGTGGCAGCTTTCTTGTAATGGCCATGATGTGCTCTCCATTCTGCTGATTAGGATGCTTCCCTTCTTCAAACCTTTGCCACCCACCCCAAAACTTGACAGAGCAGCAAACAGTTCAGTATAGCACTGTATGATTTATAATACAGCAAAGGCCCTAAAGTTACTCATTTTAATTCATGAAAAAAATTACTTGTGGTAGGAATCATAACAAGTTTATCTCTAATAATAAACTGCTTTCCTCACACCTCTGTCTTGCTTCCTTATTGGGAGGAGGTATGAGGCGAGGAAGCAAGGAGCAATGCTAGGTTAAATGGGAAGCACCTATGTTGATGCCCTCCTCTCCTGCCAGGTTGAGCAGCTGAAGGAAGAGCTCACTCACAGCGAGTCAGAGAAGGAGGAGCTAAGGCAACGAGCCAATGAGCTTCAGCAGGAGGTGTCGGCAGTAAGAGACACACCTCTGTGTCTGTTTGAGCATCCTTTCTTTCTTTCTTTCTTTCTTTCTTTCTTTCTTTCTTTGACTGGCTAATGCTGCTCAAGTAGTTTTCCAATAGATTCCTGGTAGTACAGTGTGTGTTCAGACAGCAGTAAGCAACTATAACATTCAAATGCACGATAGCTGCAGAGTACTGAGATTTTGAGAACACCATTGAAAATTGATACATATACAGTCATGAGGTATACTTCTTTTTCTTATGTAGTTGTAGTATCATATTGCCAGTGACATGGTCCATTCTGCATACATTAATCACAGTCCTAAATATGTTTGAACATGTGCAAGACATGCAAAATTACAAAGTCTAAGTCTAAAATAAATCAAAACATTCTTCAAATCCTGGGTAAGCAAATGTGTTTTCTACACTTCGGTAAATACGCCAGGAGAAAGAATTTTCTGTTCCTTTGAACAGGTCAGGAAGTCATCACAGTCTACTTTGTGTGTGAGATCATTGGCTTTTGATAGTAATAGTTGTCTGCAGCAGTCTGAATGATACAGTTGTAGAATTCCAGCAGAGTCCAGCTGTGCTGTGCTGCAGTGTCTGTATCACTAACACAGTTTCTGTTTGTTCTTGCATGAGGTTTCTCTCCATTTATAGCTTAGACCAGTTCGCTCCTCGGTTTGCTTTGCTTTTATATTTCCTGTACGGTTTGGGTCCATTCTTGTTGTGTGTCATATTAAATTCACTCCTAATCACATCAGCAGCAAAGTGAGTTTCATACTAAGAGGAGTGAAATTATGATACACACACTGTTTGCAGTATTTACTTACTGAGCTTTGACCAAATGAAAGAATTGACCCTGACCGATTACTAGAAGTAGAGACCTGAGAGCAAAAGAGTTTAATACTTCAGTGACCTCCATGTGTGCTTAACTTCTGTTTACTTTTCAGGGGAAGAACTGAAATAAATGTCCATTTTCCCTTTTAATGTCCTCATTGTGTCAACATATATTTGATCAAAGTCAGAGCTTTAGGAGATAAACCAACACAGTAACCTTTGTAAGAGGAATGAGTTTAAAACCATGGTCTGTTTGTTCCTATTTTTCACTTTTTATGTGGCTGAGGTAAGCCTGTGGCAGTCCTGCACCTCTCTCCCTCACAAGCACCATCATCTTTTTTAACTTGTAGATTTGAATGAGAACCTTAAAAAATATCAGCAGTATTCAATAAAAAAATAAATGTTCTTTTCCCTCTGAATAAAGCAGTGAAGTAGTGCTTTTTAAAAAAAAATCTTAAAAACATAATCAGTGCACTGATTATTACTCTTACAGCTGTAGAGTAATGGCTAAAACTAACATTAGGATTGAGTGCTTACTTTGCAATGCTTGTAGTGGATTTTAATGCTTATATATAATATAAGAAAGTATGTCTTCCTTTCCAGTACACACATTCACAGGCTCTTCCTTCTGTCTGTCCCTTTATTGCTCTGTGTTATTCAGATGGAACAGGCCAAACAGGAGCTGAGCCGTAAGGACAGCGAGCTGCTGGCTTTCAGGACCAAACTGGACACGCTGAACAATCAGTTTTCTGACAGCAAACAACACGTGGATGTACTCAAGGAGTCACTAACTGCCAAGGAGCAGAGAGCTGCCATACTACAGACTGAGGTTTAGCTACACTGTCATTGCAACTTTTTTGCTGCGTCATATATTTATTTACCCTGACTTTTGTGTGCCTGCTTTTGTGTGTTCACAGGTGGATGCCTTGCGTCTCCGTCTGGAAGAGAAGGAGTCGCTCCTCTCTAAAAAGAGTCAGCAGATATCAGAGGTGACGGAGGAGAAAAGCACTCAGCAAGGAGAGATCACCGACCTCAAAGACATGCTGGACGTCAAGGAACGCAAAGTTAATGTTCTACAGAAGAAGGTGAGAACACACAGAGAGCTGAATGTCAGCGAATACAGTTTAGTCCATTA
>VUQJ01001416.1:13411-29436 GCA_015108635.1 Andinoacara biseriatus
TGAAATTGTGCAATAATCCCACCCAAGTTCACTAATATGAAGACATTACATAAACTTTCAAGCCCCCCCCCCCCCGAATTTGTTATTTCTGTATGGTTCAACCTTTTGTTCCGTTCCTTTAATTAATGAAGACCACAAAGTTGACATAACTTCTTATCTTTGTCTGTGATCACTCTTTTTCCCCCCTCTTCTTCCTCGTTCTCATACACAGAGCTACACGTGCTGGTATTCTAGCTTTGTGAGGACCCTCATTTACATACTGTAATGGCTTCCCTATGCGCTTACACTACCATTAACCATCACATCTAAATATGCAAACCTAACCCTACCCTAAACCTGCATTCATTCTAAACTTAACCCTGAAAGTGAGCCTGAACCCTCAAACAGCTTCACACTCCGCTGTATCGGCTTTCTAAAAACTCTATGTACTCCCAGCGCCTAAACCTCAAGTTTGCTCTCACGTAGACAGACTTACATGCACACACACTTTGTGGGTTCAAGAAAAGAGTGACTCCTTCAGTAATTTCTGCTCATTTGGTGTTTTAATAGAAAACGAATCTCCTACCAAATCACTGCAACATGACTCAGGGAGGGAGGAGAAAGAGGTGGAGAGGGAGAGTGAAGTGGGGGGGGGGTGTATTTGGAGTAAGGGTTAAAACAGTGGTTCTTAATAACATTACAAAATTCATCTTTTTAGTTTTTTTATATACATCATATTCATTCAGCTTAGTTTCACTCCTTATTTTACCCCGGTCTTTCACAACCTCCCGCAGCGGCTCCATGTCTCACCAGGGGATCGTTCCTCGCAATTTGAGAACTACTGGGTTAGAGGTGGCCAAGCTTAATGTTAATGTTTATACTTGAGAGCACCTGTAAAACCTTTTAAAGCAAATTCTGCCTTCTAGCCAGGACATTATATTAGGCAGAATCCTTTGTATTTATTACATTTAAACTGAAAATTCATTTGTTTACCAAGTATTCATTATTGTTCCAAGTAGAGCTTGAAAAATGTGTCAGCTGGGCTAAAAGTGTAAGATGGTCATAGATTAACATGTATTAACATGTATAGTATTCTAAACTGAAATGAAGGGGCAAAAGAAATTATAGGAGAACATTAAAGAAATTATAAAAAATGTTTTTTTAATACAAGCCCATGTCAGATACTACACAATAAGTGCTTTACTTAGTGCACTCTAGTACTGTAATTTAAAGGCTGTGTTATTAAAATATGTTTCTTGTAATTGCTGTTGTTTAGATTTGCTATTAAAAGAGGTTTAAGTCTAACTTAAATGTTTAAATTCTGCTGCTATATTTGCATTTCTTCTGCAGAAGTTCAGTTTCCTCTGGACTTCGAAGCACCTGCTGCAGTACTTCATTTTGGCTGAGTCTTAGAGCCAATAGACCAGCCAACAAAATCTCACTGAGTGGTCAACGCACAAATTATTCTTGAAAACCCCACAGACTTATTCTCCGCTTTTCTTTCTGCAGATAGAGAACCTCCTGGATCAGCTGAGGGATAAAGAAAAACAGCTGAGCGGCTTGAAAGACAGAGTCAAGTCTCTGCAAACGGACACCTCAAACACAGACACTGCACTGGGAACACTGGAGGAGGCTCTGGCTGAGAAGGTATACACACATGCACGTACACGTTCAGCCGACCTCAGGTTAACTCTCGAGCAAGGTTGCATTAATAAAACTTTGATGAGCAAAACTGCAGACCACCCACACGGTGACCAGATGACTCTGGATAAATGGAAATGGACCAATAATCACACTGGCTGTTTCATTATTGAATCATCCAAAGCTTGTGTGCATAAAAGATTAGGAACTGTTCAGTGTGCAGCCACATGGCTCAAAGCAGCTCATCGGTCACTCGTTGGGTCTGAACATTCAGCTACAGGACAGGACTGAACCGACTCCTTTATGACTCTGCTCTCTGTAGGGACTTAACCCTGATTCTGGGAAACTAACCAGTGACATTTAGACCAGCTGAACACTTTAAAGTGTTTGATGAGAATATATTTTTGTAGTGTTATGCACGATTATGTTACCAACTCAATCTCCACTTGCACACGCACAGGAAACAGGCCTATTAATTGTCCAGTGACTAATATTGAGGGTGTCAGCTAGATGTGTGAGTGTTGGCAGGATGGTGTGGCCGACAACTCCTACTTCACTCAAACAACTTTCATGAGCTTTTTTCCTCTCATTTTTATTCTGTTGGCACCTTTCATTTTTTTTTAGCTTTCTTCCTTTCTGCTTCCATTTTTATCTCTTTGCCCTGCTTTCTTTTCTTCTTCTGCTTCTGCGATGAATTACATTATAACTTTCACTGTCAAAACAACAAAAGTTACAGCTTCTTTTTTGTCCGTGTAATGCTTCAATTTTATGTATAATATTACTCATATTTGATGCAGTTTATGGGTATAGTCCATATTTTTATTTATATAAACAGTATAAACAAGCCTGACTCGAATATCTGCAAACCTCAGTCTGTTAGCAAGACTTGATGGAGGAAGATGCTCATTCACACATTGTATTTCCAAAGCACTAAGTTTAACCATCAAAAATGTTTGGATTGTTTGTGCTGTTGACAAACTGACATAATTCACAGTGAGAAAAATGAAAAGTTAGGGGTGGTAGATGTTGTTTATATACATAAATAGAAGAATTGTAACTAGGTACTTGTGTCCCCTACAATGCTCGTGTCCGGCTCTTCTGCATAAATGTCATTGTAGCCAGTTGTTAAGTGTTTGGCAGACAATGTAATGACGTTATGTCATTATATCTATACTGTACAATCACCGGCTACCTTATTAGGTGCTCCTGTGTAGTACCAGGTTGGACTCCGTTTTGCCTTCAGGACTGCCATAATTCTTCATGGCATAAGTTCAACCACTCAGTTATTACAGATTTGTCAGCTACACATCGATGACGTGACTCTTCTGTTCCACCACTTCCCAAAGGTGTTCTATTGGATGGAGATCTGGTGACTGTGGAAGCCATTTGAGTACAGTGAACTTATTGTCATGTTCAGGAAACCAGTTTGAGAGGATTTGAGCTTTGTGGCACCGTGTGCTATCCTGCTGGAAGCAGCCACGGGCCATGGTCAGCAACAATATGTAGACTGTGTTTAAAACAATACTCAATTAGTACTAAGGTGCCCAAAATGTGCCAGGTAAACACCCCCCACACTATTACACCACCAGCAGCACTCTGAACCACTGATACAAGGCAGGATGTTTCTCCAGGTCTTTTTTTCCATCCAGATTTTAGGTTTGATGTGTTGTGAATTTAGAGATACTCTTCTGCATACCTTGATTGTAGATGTTATTCTTGTGAAATTAAAATGATGCAATGCTTTTATAAGGTGTTACAGGTGCACAAATGCTAAAAATGGGTCATTTTAGCGCATTAGTAGGGGGCTGCTAGGCAACATGGTGACATCATAATGATATACATAAGAACCTTCAGGGGCCCAAGATGTACCTGTGTGCCAAGTTTAGCTCAACTCGTGATTGTATTAGGACGAGTTTGCAGACAAGCAATTAGAGATTTGGTGTGTTGTTGCAAGATTTAACACAACTTAAGGGTGGCTGTGGCTCAGAAGGAAGAGTGGCTCATCTACTAAGCAGAAGGTTGGTGGTTCGATCCCAGTCTGCATGTCAAAGTATTGCTGGTTGCGATGCAATCGTCAGAGTATGAATGTTAGATAGAAAGCACCTGGAAATAGAAAGCAGTGCTTGTGTGAGTGTGTGTGAATGGGTAAATGCAAACGTGTTGTATAAAACACACTGAGTGCTCAGCTAGAATAGAAAAGCACTATATGAGAACAAGTCCATTTACAACATCTACCTTAAACTAAATTTTGCCCAAATTGCCATCACTTTTATATTACACAAGTTAAATTGGTCCTCCCAATAATATTTGAACAACACACACTGCAGACGCAGTATACACTCTTTGCACTGCTTTAGCATGTGTGAACTTTTGTACTTTCACTTGAACTGGCTGCTGTGTTCTCTAGCTATAGAAATCGGTTATTGTGTTTTAGTGGTTGTGAATTTTACATCTTCTGCCAAAACATATTATAGGTCTAAAATCGCTGTTGGCTGTTAGATCCTGTCAAAGCTGCCATGTACATAAAGTTTAATGCGACTGTTATTAGTATAGAAACTTGATATTGAGTGACTGTGAATGACTGTTGGAGGGTATGAGGTGATTTTTTTTTTAATCCCCTCTCATTTTCCATCACTTCTTCTGCCTCGACTACCTTTTTTACTCCACTCTCCTCCCTTCTCTCTCTCTCTCTCTCTCTCCCTTTTCTCTCCAGGAGCGAATCATCGAGCGGTTGAAGGAGCAGCGGGAACGGGAGGAGAGGGAAAAGGGGGAAGAAGTGGAGTCCAGCAAAAAGGAGCTGAAAGAGTTGAGGGAGAAAGTCTCCCAGCTGCAGGCTGAACTGGCTGACCGTGAGGTGGAAGACACACTCAGGAATTTAAAAACACACATCTATATTTGTGCTAAAAGTCAGAAAAACACACTCTCCCCTTTCTCACTGTGCTCCTGTCAAGAAAATGTGATTGATCTATCACTGTAGAGCAGACCTTGAATCCTCCCAGATTTCTTTCGCTGAAGGACAACGATGAAACAGTCATGTTTCCTTGACAACAAAATCCAAGGCCCATGACCAAAAGAAACAGTGATCAGAGCTGAATTTTTCTTGCTGTGACCTTTGTGATTCGTACAAAACACCTCAGCAGAGGCAGAAAAAACAAGCACAGAGAATGACAAAGCATTTTCAAGCTGTGTTTCCTGTATTTACCCTGCAGCACAAGTTACTTTTAACCAATTCATGAAATTAAGTTAGGGCACACTACTGTGCCTGAAATGGTGGTTAGCACTGTCGCCTCACAGCACCGAGGTCCTGTTGGTGTAATCCACTGACTGGCTGGGGCCCTTCTGTGTGAACATTCCCCCTGTTCTGCGTGGGTTTTCTCCCACAGTCCCAAGACATGCATGTTAGGTTAATTGGTGATTCGGAACTGGCCATAGGTATGAATGGTTTAGTCTCTCTCTGTTAGCCCTGTGATCAACTGTTGATGAGTGCAGGGCGTGCTTGGATATTCCACTACAGAACAGTGAAGGAATCATTGACAATAGGCGTGACATTCCTAAAGCTAGACACAGTTTGAAAATGAGGAGTTGGATCGACTGAACCATCAGCGTTACTGTGAAATGCCTGAACTAATGTGCATGTGGAAATAGCCCAGCTGTTTCCCCAACTGTAGAGATATTGTATGCTTGATATGAAGTCTGGTATTGAGCTTTTTCAACAATAAATTGATTAGGTAAAGTTACCAAACTCAGGCTATTCCTTTAAATAGGCAGTTTTATATGTTTTTCAGTAAAATTCCTTTGTGCCTTGTCCGACTTAGGCCCTTAAACTAATTTTAGTAATTGTGGGGTCATAAAACCTGTCACAGTCCTATAATATAATTTCAGAAATACATGGGAAACCTCTGAGAAAAAACAAGCGCTCCTCTCTATGCTGCTAAATGCAGACGTAGGGTTTGTCTGACAACAGGAGTATATATGCGTACCTAAATATAATCAGAGCACGGTTTCTTTGACCAAAGCCCAGTCAAACATGATGATCCGTAGTCTAGCGTTGGTATTGTCAGTCAAGGGTAAAATTACACGTCTGACAGTCTCTCCTTCTGGTCTCATTGGTTTCTGTTTCACTGCCCCTACCAAAAGAGGAAATGACCAGAAAAGAGAGAGAAAGAGAGACTTCAGAGATGGAGGGATTGAGCTTGAGAGTGAGAAAAGAAACAGGTCACGGAAAACATTACGACAAACAACGGGCAGAGTGTGCGACGGAGTGTTTAAGAAGGACTTCCAGATTACTACCATTTGACATTTGCCTAATATTATATATTATGAATAAGAGTTTTTTTTCTTTAATATAAAGAAAGAAATGCACAGGTGGTCAGACACATTTCAAATCTTCCTGTTGACTAAACATTTTAACAATATTTAACAAAAGCTTTTTTTCCCCTTCTACCTCACGGTAATTATTTTATTAGATACAACATTTATTAAATATAGTATTTATTAAATACAAAATTCGTGTTATCAGTTAGAAACAATAAAAAATAAAATCAAAAAATTGTGTTTTAATGGGTGTGAAGGACAAGGTAAGTAGGTGTTAAGTAGTAAAGAGCTGACTTTTTATTATCGCTCTTTGTCTCCAACTTTTTTTCCTCCATCCAGACATCAGTGTTGGATCTTAAGGAAAAGGCTTCCTCTTTGGCCTCCTCGACTCTCAAGAAGGACAACAGGCTGAAAAGTCTGGAAATAAGCCTGGAGCAGAAGAAAGAGGAGTGCATCAAGCTGGAGAATCAACTAAAGAAGGTTAGCTGAAAATGCCATAAATTTAAAGAGCAAATTATTCATGGAACTATGAAAGCAAAAATATTGATGCTTTCAAAGAGAGAGTGAGAGATTTTATGGCACGTGCTGTACGCTGCATTTGGACAACAACATTTGGAATTTCGTGGCTCAGTGCTGATTAGTACAAGGTTGTCTAATATATGAAAGTCACTGGTGAAAAAGATGTTTAGAGATAAAGTTTAAGCAGAAAAAACAAACAAAAGTAAACCTCACCTCTCATTTCTTTTGCGTCTTCCTAAGGAAGGCAGATTGTGACTGCGTGCGCGTGTGCGCATATCACATGCATATTCTCTCCCACACAGCGGCCCATAAAATGTTATGTGTGACAGCTTGCTGACAGCCTTACAGTCACTTTCACAGACTAGAGAAGACAGCTCACCATCACATGCCGAATGTGTATGTAGATCTGTGTGTTTGCGCCCACGTGCGTGTTTGTGTGTTGGTGTATGTGTGAAAGTGACAAACTTTCACACACACACATATACCGAAGGGGAATGTGTGGTGTTTCACTCATCAGACTTTATTTCATAGTCTCTTTCTTTTACTGTACTGTGGATGGAAAAGTTCTGAACGTGACGTTGTGTGCGTGATGTTTCTTTCTTCCTTTATTTGTATTTCTACGTCTCTCCTCCACCCAGATCTTCTCAAACATTTCCTCCCCACATAAAGACTTCTGAAAACTGTTGCACACTTCCAAAACTAATAGGGTTTATGCATTGTGGGAGCAAGGCGTGCACACAAATACACACACACACACACACACACACACAAAGTCAATCCCAAGAGCAACATTTACTTCTGGGAAATATACACAGCTGTTCTAACCTCTAAGCTGGTTATAACTTGTTTTATTTTTCTTTGTTTTCTTTCTTTCTTCTTCTCACATTTTCTGTATCTTATGTTTAGCTGAACAGAGCCGAAGAAAGAAGCGAGCCACTGAAAATCAGCTGGATTTGCTTTTTAAATTTAGACACCTTTTCATGTTCATGCTAATCCTTGCAAAAAAAACCCAACCCGAACTGTTGTGGGTTTGCATGTTTTCTAATGTGGAATGTGTGAGTGTGTGAAACTCTTCCATCCCAAAGAAACTGTAGAATGCTTAGTATTCAATTATTCACAGCTTATAACACACGTCTAATACTTACATTCCCACAAATAACTCAATTATGTGGTGTGGAAAACATGGGAAAAAAAATTAGTAATATGTGGTGCAAATTTCTTTGGATTTGGCCATTTCAAAGAATGTGTACCATGACCTATGTCACGCTCACTGATACTGGGGTTTCTATGCTGCTTTATATGCTACTGTAAATTCAGTATCTAAGATCTGATATATATATATATATATATATATATATATATATATATGAAAAAGGATACAAATCTTTTACCTTATCTCTAAAGCGTGGTCTGTAATTGTCATTTTATTTAACAGGAGCACTTCATTAAGCAGTTTCGAAAAGCATGCATCATTTTTATGAAATCCATCCAGCTCACCCTCAGCTCATGTTGTTACTGGCACATCCTACTTTAGTTTGCGCTTATCGTTTCGATCAAATGGCGGTCGCCTCATTTTGAAAGCTGACACTTGGTTTATTTTTAATAATTAAATTCTGTTCCAGGCTCAGAGTGCAGCAGCAGAATCCCAGGCCAACACTGAACTCTCTGAGCAGATCTCCAGCCTCGAGCAGGAAGTGACCCGGTACAAAGAGGATGCTGGGAAGGCTCAGTCTGAGGTGGAACGACTTCTCGAGATCCTCAGGGAGATGGAGAATGAAAAGAATGACAAGGAGAAAAAGATCCATGAATTAGAGAGGTAAGAGAGGAGGATAAATATTGAAGATTATAAAATTTTCACTGTAGGTGAGAAATAAACAGAGCACATGCATCCTTTTCCTTTGTCTGTTAACCTTAATCAGTGAATAAACTGTGTTTACTTGGTGAAATTATTGTTTATCTGAGGCCCTGTCACACAGGCCTAGAAACTGGTCCTGAGGGAAAAATGAGGATTTCCCCACCGATGGTGAGTGGTTACTGGTGGTTGCTGGCAGCTGCTGTGAAATCAATTGCTAAAGCCCTATACATGCAGGTCTAGAGACCGGTTAGTAACGTTCACCTTCAACGTAAAAACTGTGCCTTACTGCTGCAAGCAACATGGTTCAAAAGGTTGCAGCTTTTACTTTGCACTCTGCAAGTGTCCCTACAGCTCAGAGAGTAAATGATGAGTGTTTGCAGAGAAGTCAGCATCTTGCATGCAAACAATGGGTGACTGCTGCAATCTGCTAGCAACCAAAACAATCACAAGGAGTTTTTTGTTACAGCACCCTCTTTGTGACTGTGACAGGAACCCCAGCACTCACTGACCAGTCGGGGCATACACATTTTTCCTAGTGACCTATGTTTGCCAGACCTGTCTCTAGGCGGATGTGACTGAAGCCTAAGATTCCACTTTATCATCTTTTTCTTTTTTTGTGCATCTTCCGACTGAATCTAATGCAGATTTGAGTCTTTGGTAATCTTTCCTGTAATATGAACTTGTTGTCTCAGGCTCATTCCTCTCCCTTCTTTCTTCCCCTTTCCTCCAACCATTTTCTGCTTTATTTATTGGACCACAACTCATCTCTTCATTCATTCCCCTTCCTTATTCACATGCTTATACACCAATATGTGTATATTCATGTGGGTCCGCATTTGTGTGAGTGCATTTATGCTTATTTTTGTGTGTGTTTGCGCTCACCGTCCCATAACATCCCAGAAATCCTGCTGCCTCTCATCTGTGGCGTTCTCAGCAGTCGCGAAAACAGGCCCCTCCCGCGGTTGCCTCTCAGCAGCCAATGGGGGGGGTAGTGTGGGACTACCTGGGCACGTGAGTGGCTGGCGGCCCTGTCAGTCAGTTAGTTATCTGACTACTGCACGAAAAAAAACTCACTTTGCTTGTCGGAAAAGCACTATGATAACAAACCCCACCCATGTGGAAAAGGCTACAACGTATTGGCCACAGGGCAGTACTGTGATCCTAGATGAAAAAGATGCAGGAAATTCAAAAATCTGGGTTGATAAGAAATAAAAATAGCATCTCACACATATACTAATTCACACAGGTTGTGTATAACACTGAAAATGAACTTGTCTCATCAGGTTTTCTGCTATTTGCCAGCTTTTTCCACATGGGACAAAGCTGAGTATGTTCACTAATAATCACCAGCAGAGAGTTGCAGCATTGGAGCACTGCTCGCTGAGCTCCTCTGTTATGATGTACTTGTACATGTACTGTTCTTTCTCCCACGTCCAGAAATTGGAGCTAGTTGTACTCTTACATATCTAGGCATGAGCACAAAGTCTTAGTCGTCTGTTACTGCAGCACGACAAGCCAAACAGCTCCCCAAAGTTTGTAAAATGAGGGCACAGTTTGGCACCGAAGTTGCTGTACAGCACTGAAACTCTTTGAGCCTCTGTTCCTGTCAATGATGCAACTCTTTCATTTAGTGGTTCTGTTTTCTCGCTTCACTTTTGCTTCACTTTCAGCAGAGGATGCTTGACTTGCAGAGTTTACCACACTCTCTTTCTTTTGTTAGGAGTCTGAACAGTTCACCATTTTTTTTCTTTTATAGTAACAGATTCTTTTTCAGATGTTTCTAACTACTTTTCTACTTTGCTGTGCAATTTTGGATTAACTTTTCTCGCCCTTGTACACAATATCTACCTCATTAGCTATTCTTATTCTGCCTTTCCTTTCTGTTTATATCTGATTATTTCTCTGTCTGCCTGCATGCCTTCCTAACTCTCTGTGTTTAACTGAGTACTTGTTTGATGTTGTGCCTCTGTGTCTGTTTTTTTTATGAGAACAGTTTAAGTAGGATCAATAGCCTTTATCTTATAGACAGTTAAATAATAGTAGTTAAAAAATGAGTGAAGTGAAGGCTAAAGGGTGCGTTTTTAGTTGGTCCTGTTGAATAATGGAGAATGCATGGCTGTAGTGAGATTGGAGTTCTTCTTTAAGGGTTAAATGGGCCAGTTGGCATCTGCAGCCAGCCTGTCTGCCTCTCTCTGTATGGCTCTTTATGCCTTTGATTTCCGAACTTTCTTATGCCGTCTGTCAGCGCCTATTTGCTTGCTGTCTCTTGAATCTTTTATTCCAGTTTCTTTCTTGGACACAATCTCTACCCATCACAACTCTAGACTCTCTTCTCTGTCTGTCTGTGCGTTAAGCGATTTGACGGCAAGATTTATGGTTGTTAATGATTTCAGGAAGATTCGCTGCCTTTCTGTTTGGCCAGTAGAAATACTGGACTATTAATAATTCAGCACCGGGTAACTTCAGACATGTGTGTTTTAAGTGTGTCTGTGTGATGTTTAGTCTGCCAGTAGCCACAGATGCTGATTTACAGCAGTACTAAGTTTACATTATAATGTAACTTCATAAGCAATTAAAACTGCAGATTGGTTTTATATGGCATTTCTTTTTTCTTATATCAGATGTATTTGATAGATGTGTCACTATCCCAGTAGGTTCTAATAAAATAAAAGCATCTCAAAAGTGATATTTAATATCTGGAGTTTGAAAGCTGCTCTTTGGAAAGTGGAAAAGTATTACATTTACACTTAGAAAGGGGTTATGTTCACATGTAGGTGTCCTTTAATAGAAAATTTTAGATTAAGTAGAATTTTATGAGTAAATTTAACTTGCCTCTTTAAGTAATGGCTGTGAGGTAAGTGTTGTGCAGCAGTCATATCAGAGGGTGTGAGGATATGACTGTTACATCGTCACATGTAACAGATTCGTTTAGCTTTTAGGTGTGTGATGGGGAAATTATCCATGGCAACAGGCTTCGAGGTACATTTTCTCTTGGGTGGAGTGCACTGCTCTTTTAGTGTGGCAGTATTTTATACACAGGTTTCTGCAGACTACTAGACATACCTCAAAAACATACCTCAGAGCACCATGTCAAAGAAACATGTCAACCTGAAAACCAGAGCAAATCGATGCTAACTGTTTTCAGATTGAACAGGCTCCTTTCCTCAACTTTTGCTCTTATAATAAAGATCATCTGGGTCGCAGTGACAGCAGCAGATTTGACTCTCAAAATCTCATTTTTACTGAAGCATTAGTTCCTAGATTTCATACAGATTAAATCGACTTGTCATTTCAGGCCTGCGAGAGTTGATTTTTTTTTTTGTCCAGCTGTGTCCTCTGTCCCTTGTAACTCACATTTAAGTTAACATTAGCTATGTTTTGGGGTTTTTTTTGCTGCCTTATTTACAACAACAAACAACCAAATATGCTTTGTCACATGAAAGCGCTTCTTTGGTTTTGCTTTATTTCAACCAGGACAGAGCTGCTTATGTTACCCCAAACTCGCCGAGGATAGGCCCGAGCAGCTCTGACATGCCTGGCTGCACCAAAACCCTTCTAGAAGTTTTTCTTGGCACTCATCCAGAGTCCTACTAGAACATCCAGCAAGTGCCGTACAAATTCATTTCATGGATAGAAGAAGCCAAGAAAAACGAAATACATCTTATGATAATGGGTGCCATCGCACGGTTGAAACTGCTGCGAACCGCAAGTTTGCATGTGCATTGGTAGAATAAAATGTTTGGCTCATATACTGAGTCAGCAGAGCATTGGTGCAATATTACCACTTAAATTTGAAGAAGTTTCATAAACAGACTTGTTGCAGGAGTGGCATCCAATTTCTGTACCATGTTCGAATTCAGCAAGCTCTTTGAAAATGTTTGTAATGGGAGACGGTTTTTGACTTTTTTCCATTTACAAATATAGGTGTTGATTGGCTCGTTGGGGTCAGGGGTGGGATAAACTGCCTTCTTTACTCTTATGGAGTTCATCTATAGATTTCTATTAAGGATTATTTAATATGATGTCTCTGCTTATGTCTGATGGGACATTCATAATTTAAGTCATAAGATAGGATTTTGAGAGCCAAACTGTCAAGGTACCAGTGAGATATTTTAACTCGATGGTTAGAATTAGATTATGTTGCCTGTTTGAGAGAGCAACGATATATTCTCTAACAAGGCTTTTGTGTAACACAATCACTGACCTTGTAACCTTACAGTTACAAATACTGATTTTATCCTCAAGCTACCTAAACCTGCTGTGAATTATAAGACTTAGCCTGGAGCTAACAGGTATGTCAGAGGAAAATACATTTGCCACAGGCCAACTCTTAGCTTGGCACCGGGGCTAACCTTAGGCTACAAGTGAGCAGCGGGAACATTACTAATGAAAAGATCAGATGTGGGTTAAACAGGGGTAAGAATCAAGCCTCTCTGTTTTCCCTCTAGTGTAAATCCAGCTGTAATGGCACCAGGTTATTTATTTCAGTAACAAGGACGGTAATTGGAGCAGACTGAGTGACTTCACACTGAGGGGAAATGGGGCTGAAAATCTGCCCTGATGGCCAAAATAAAGGATTTGGATGGAAGAGTGGAAAACAGAGAGAGGACAGAAAAAGGAAAGGGAAAGAAACGTGGTGGAGGAAGAAAAACAGCGAGAAAGAGCAGAATAACGAGCGCAGACGTAAAGAGAGAGAAAGAGAAAAGAACAGGCAGCATGGTGGGGAGAGGGAAACAGAAAACAGAACTCACGGAAAAGACAGAAATGGGAAAAGGATAAGAGAGAAATATGAGAAAACAGGAGGAGGTTTGGCAAGAGGTAGAGTGTAAACCTGAGTAGTGAGAAATTAGAGAAGTTTATTGTTATATTCCTCAGTAATGGACAATTTGTCTCTGGCATGCTCAGTCAAAGTTCAGTTATTAGGAGTTGGAAAACGTTTTGGGTATGCCAGCTTAGGAAATGAATTTTCTTTAAGATTTCAGATCTTAACGATTGCATGCTGGTTACCGTTTGCTTGAGACTTCACAAATCCACAACCGGTGAACTGTTTAAGTGGCCCCAGTGGGAAGCAAAAGAAGTCATCCACAAAATCTGAACCACTGAAGAAATATTTCATAGAGAGCTCGCCCTTAGCTTGTGCTTTGATTGGCTAATTGCTCACTTTCCATGGTTTGTGATTGTGCCCTAAAATGTTTGTAGGGGTCATCTGAGTTGAGCGGGCCTCTCGTAGCCTTCAGTGTTGTACTGAAACAAGAAAAGCCTGAGTCTAACCCGTCTATGTGACTGTCTGCCTGCTTAACTGTTTGCTTGGTCATGCCTGTCTTCCTGTCTTAGTGTCCGCCTGCTGTCTCTCTTTGGTTAATTATGTCTCTCTATCTGTTCTTTTGTCTCTGATGTCTTTCCTGTTCTTTGAAGATTGATCAAGCTGGCTAACCTAGCTCTCAACTCCTGTTTCCCCTCTCACCTTTCTCTTTCCTTCTCTCTCTTTCCCTTTCTTTTATCTTTACAATGGAACGCTGTCTCCTGCTCTACTCAGTCTTGCCTCAAGGTTAGTATGGCATGCCTATTTTTCTTCCTTCGTCATTCTCCCTGTATTTCTCTCATCTCTCTCCTTTATTGTCATACTGCGCGTCCTTGCATCGAGACACTTACTTCACTCTGTCATAAACTCTGATTTTAATAATTCTCATCATATCTGTCTGTCTTTGAAGGAGACACCTTGACTTTCACTTCACTCTCGCTGTCACGTTGGTGCCTCTTTGAAGAGGAAACATTGTTTCTTCCTTTCACTTTCCATTAAAACACCCTGCCAGAGTCTTCACCACACCAGCAGTTAAACTTTGATACCAGAGCTTCATTTAATAACTTCAGATTTGAGGCTACCACAGCAAACGAGCAAAATGTATCTCCATAATTAACTTGGACAGCTGTGAACTTTTGCTCAGAGGTCTTTTTATCTCTGTTGGGTTTCTGTCTGTGTGGCTCTTCTAAAGAAATTACTCCGCATTTCACGTATTCTTGACACCACTACTGTTAAGCAGATAAGATGCCCTTTTTTAAAAACAGAATTTTAAGTTGTTCATCTTGGATTTGATAATTGGTTCTGGTCTATGATCCAATGTTAAGCTCTCAAAATTGGCGTGAATACAGCAATCTGGCCATTAAGTTGTGCAGGGCTGGAAGATGGAAGCCTGAAAAAAGACTGACCACTCTCATTTCTGTGCAGCATCTGTTGTTGGAACAAGGAGGCACTTGACTTGGTTTGGAAGACTAAAAACTGGGAGAATTGGCTGACTTTGCTATGTTAAAAGGAAAATTTTACTCCAGTCGAATATAAAAGCAGTCAGAAAAAAGCAGTTTCAGTGTTGAACACCAAATGATGCAAAGGTTAGTGCACACAAAGCTTCAGAAAAAAAGCTGACTAGTTGATTTATATCAGTCAAGCTTTCAGTCACAGCTGCTAGTCCTAAAACTGGTGACTACTGATCAGTTATTTTAGTTCACTGAGACTGAACAACATTTTAGTTAACCAATCAAAATAAAAACTAGACTTTGGGGAGCAAATATTAGATAATTTTGGTCTTTTTCTGATTGTGCTGTCATGAGCTACTTACCCTTTTAATTCCTATGCAAGCAGTAAGAGTGTACTTATTTTTTCACAAGAGTCCTTTTAAAACTTTTATTTTCATGTTTATTTGGATAGTGTATGTAGCACTGGCATTAGCTGTTAGCTCTGAAACCTGGCCAGAGGATAGAGACAATACAAGCCACATTTACCCATTCACTCACACTTCCATTTATCGATTAAGAAACCATCCCAGTGGATGCATCTGGAGCAATTTAGGGTGCAGTATCTCACCAAAGGATACGTCACCATGTAAACTGGAGGAGCCGGGATTGAACCACTGACCCTTTAAACGCCACTCTCCTCAGCCGCACTGTCAGTGTCTGTGTACAACTCTCAACTCTGGGTCAACACAACGAAATAAAAGGAGACGCCACCTTGTGGCACTATTTAGCAAGTGACCTTTACCAGTTAATTACTATATTTACCGAAGAGAATGATCAAATAGGCAGTCCTCTGAATAAGCAAAGCAAGAAAAAAAAATGCAACAAATGGCCAAAAAAAATCAACTGCTGATGTTCTTGACCGGTATATACGTCTATACTCAGAAGCATAGAAATACAGATACGCAGGAGTTTGGCGGGTTTAAACAGTTACATGGAAATTGACCTTCTGGTTTAACACAAATCTTTTTGATTTCCCAAAACATTCAACCACTCTGTTTAGAGTTCTCCAAACTTTCCAAACTCCCTTCTTGTTTAACTTTTAAATATTCCTGTCCCCACTCAGGACGTCATAATGTAATGAGATTCCAGCCTGCACAAACCAAAATCCTGAAGTTGCCTTTTTTTTTTTATAACCGACATATCAAAGTCATATTGAGATTTGTCTGACATACGCATTGTGATCAACCACATAATAACCACTTCTTCCTTCTGTTTCCTGCATAAATCTGGTGGTCTGTTTTGTGCGCTCTGCTCTGCTGTTAAGGTCTCCTCAGTAGCAGCACTTTCTTTGCTCTTTCGTTCTTTTTCAACTTCTAGAGCCACCGTTCCCCCTGTCGACTTGTCAGCTTTTTCATTGCTGTTGTTCTGGGTTTTTTTTTTGTGTTTTTTTTTTCTTTTTTTTTTTTTTTTTTTTTTTTTTCTTTTT
>VUQJ01001420.1:1339-14389 GCA_015108635.1 Andinoacara biseriatus
GGTGTGCGTGTGTGTGTGCGTGTGTGTGTGTGTGTGCGTGTGTGTGCGTGTGTGCGTGTGTGTGTGTGCGTGCGTGTGTGCGTGCGTGTGTGCGCGCGTGTGTGTGTGTGTGTGTGTGTGTTTACTCTCACTTGTGTTAACATCCATCATTTGATATCACTCAAAGTTGTCACTATGCGGAATGCCAGCACTGTCTGCTATAAAGACCAGATGTTGTAATGGTTTCCTTACTTTATTTTTACTTTGGTGAGAATATCCGTCATTATTTGTCATAATCTAGATAAATGCAAATTAAAGCCAACGACAGGCCCATGTTGTTCCTCCCATAAGGTTGAGGTTGTCGTGTCAAATTTATTTATTAATGTGAGAGACAAATCTTACATCTTCCACTTTATCCTTTTCCTCTTTTAGAAAATTCTTTAACCCCTGTAATTTTTTGATAGTGTCAAAGGTTTTTTGTGTTAATCCGATGACAGTTGACCCATTGATCAGAGGACATATTACCTGCTAATCAGCTGTTTTGGAACAGCAGTACTCACCATCATCCGAATAGAGAGAGTTTTAATTCCCAAAATATCCTTCAGTGTTAAAAGAACGGATGTTGAAAGCCATTGTCAGTTACTGCCTGGGTTATAGCCAGGCTGTAAAAAAGCTTTAAAGTAGTCTATAAAAGCACTTTTCTGACAGTTTAGGCTAAAAATAAAAGTAGTGTAACAAATTTGCAGATTAAACTGTGCCTTCATACGATACTGACTTATGTGACGAGCCAAAACCGTTATGTCTACACGAGTGTTAATTCCCAGATGTGAGATGAATGCACCTTCTGGGCTAACAGATGCATCAAAGATATTTACACCGTGGGAGAGGCTATAATGCATTTAGAACTGTTGCATGTAATTTCACCTCAAAGGGAGCAATAAGATATTTCTCCAAACAAGCAGCAACAATGACCACTTAATGTTGTGACAGTGCAGCGTGTGTTTGGGGATCTTTCAGTGCAGATTTGCTTGGCTTTACTCTTGAGTTTTTGGTATAGTTTTGTTTAACAGTGAAATAACTATTAGGAAAGTGAGAAAGCCAACTTCTCTGCAGCCTTCTTTGAATTGTGTTCAATACTATTAAATCTTCTGCATTTAGCCAAAACTATCCCACAGATGTCTTCCTCAACAAAGAAGCCTTATGCTGTGAGCGGGGAGCGATAAAGTTAATTGAAAGTTAGCCATTTGCGAGTCTGACATCTAACAACCATCTGCTGGGGAAGATCTACATAAATTGTTCCCAAATAGGACAACAGTGGAATATCCTTTTACTCCATAATCCAATAAGGGGCCTCTGTGATCTTTGGTGTTTCCAATAAGATCTAAAGCGGTGAGTAGGCAGCAGAGCAGGACTGTAAATAAATGAGCAGGCACTTCCAAAATAGATTTTAAACTGTCATTTGTTGGGTTTCGGTTAACTGACTTGGACAGATTTACATACAGTACAGAAAGACAAAAAGGCACGGCAGAAATTTGCCTTTTGCCTTTGCTCATTATTATTATTATTGTCCTTGGGATTGTCTCAGAAATCATTGTGACATTTAAAATCTCTAAACCTGCTTTTGTGGTGCTAAAACTTCTAAATGGTGGACCCCAGCTGGATCATAAAAGCGCTCGGTCATAATTGGCCATTGCCACACATCACCCAACCTTCAAATAAGATAAAGCTCCTGATTGGTGTATCTCCTCTCTGTAGGGGTCCAGTGCAATATTCTCCCCGTCTCTCTCTCTTACCCTCTTGTACTTTCTCTTTGTGTCTCTCTCCTTTTCTCCGCCGTCCTTTGTTCTTCAAAGACATTTGTCATTAGCTTCATTAGCTTCACCTGCAAGCCGGCAGGCATGCTTACTGTATACACACACAGACACACGAACCCCTGAAGGTAAAGGTTAGTTTTTTTTAACAGCGCTGCTCATCTTCAGGTTGTCGCTCGTAGCTGTACAAACAGCTTGTAAGCAATTAAACAGCCAGCAGTGGAACTTCTTGCTTTGAGGTAGATGATAAGAGCATCTTTGTGTGTGTGGACTGTGGGTGTACACTTTCAGGGTGGTGGTGGATTTCAGAAGACAGCTGGTACAGTTGCTCCCTCAACCCCTATTTGGAAAGATTGTTCAGACCATCTCCTGCTTTCCTAGACAAACACCCCACCCTGACGACAGAGCGTTCTTAATATCAACAAAGCTGCCGTTTGCTCCAACGTACAGATTCACCACCTCCCTTCCGCACTCTTTCTGTACCATCTCCCCCTGTAAACAATGGGAGCCCGTGGCTTCGGTCACGTGAGCTACCAGCTCTGCAAGCGAGGTTGTTATTGTTTAGATTTGGGTTCCACATGCTGAACTCGACTCTCATGTGAGCGGGACCGTGTGTCTGTGTGTGTGTAGTCATTTTACGGGTTTGGGCCAGGTGGGACTCCGATGTTCTGCCAAACCAGAGGGCTGCAGAGCTGCAGATGCTGTGTGTGTGTGTGGGGGGGGGGGTGTCTCTCTCTTTTAAAGCTGCCTCTTTTATTTTCACTCCTGCAGCCTTGATGGAGAGAAACATAACACTCCCATTAGACGGTCACACCAAAGCTTTTTCTCCAGCTTAGGTCTGCAAACATGCCCATAAACCATGTTACATAGCCGCACTCCTCCATATAGCATGAATAATTCAGGACCTCTCATTGACATCAGTGTAAACATGGTTGCTTCCTTCAGCGTCCTTGTTGTAGGTCTTTGTGGGGAGCATTGGTAACAACTTTGACTTCATATCAACTTCAGCCACACACACTTCCATCCAGTAACAATGTCAGTCAAAGCCATAGGCTTCGCTAACCTGGATAAAGTTGTAATGGTACTAAATCAGACTTGATAGTTAGTTTTATATATTGCATTAGATCAGCGGTGAATGTGTTTTCGGGGTTGATACAGTATCTTGCTGTGTGAGAGAAGACATCTCAGTGATCTTCGCAAAAACAAAGAGAAAACTGTTCCTCCCCTTACTCCTTTATCTCCCCCTCTGTTTCCCCACTTACAGTACACTTTGTCCTCTTGCTGTCCAATCATTTCCCTTTGTTTTTTTATTACCTACATCTCTCTTCCATTGTCCCCGATTGCCCAGATGACTACATGAGCTTTCCAATGCTGCTTTCCATCTATTTCCCTCTCTCCCTCCTGCTTCTACCTCCCCTGACTCGCTGGATTCATTCTATCTTACTTTCTCCATCTCTGCTTTCCTGCTCATTTCCCCCTTCGCTCCCCCATGATCTGTGTCTCTCCCACCCTCCCACAGTCCAGCCCTCCCTCTCTTCCTTTGTCTTCTCTCTCTTTTCTGCCTGCTTTGTGTGCGTGTGTGTGTGCGTGTGTGTGTGTGTGTGTGTGTGTGTGTAAGACCGTGTTTTTCCTCTGACTGACACTAGAGATGTTAGCCTGCTGCTGAGCTCTAGAAGAGGCAGTGTGGCAAAATTACAGCAGCATATGAAATGAGTAGCTGCAAACACACTGAGGCAGATACAAGTTGTTTATCTGAGCTTTTGGTTACAAAGAGCTGTGTCGAATTTTGGGAACCTCAAAATTTCAAATGTGTCCACAGTTTTTGCGCTGTTAGATTCTCAAAAGGAAAATGTTAATTATTGAGCTTTAATTAATAATGTGCACAGAAATTAACATGCAGTATAGTGAGCATGTACACAGATGCCCACTGGAGACACACACACACACACACACACACACACACACCTCCAATTTGCTATGCAAATATGCCAGTCAATTGTCGTTGCCCCCTACAGGAAGGGTTAGTGACTAATAATCAGAACAATCACATATCTGAAACTGATAATATCACAGGCAGATGGACAGCAAAGTGTCATCATATTGTTTTTGTTTTCATTTTTGTTTACCTTATGATTCCGGACAATTGTAAGCAGAGGGATCTAGCATTGACCCAAATGCTAAGTGACAATTGACACGTTAGCTGGTTGAGAGCGTCCATCAATTTGCGGCTTCGCTCGCGGCTGCTTAGAGCATTAGCACTGAAGACGTGAGCGGCATGATGACATACACACAGGTGGTGGCAGTGCAACTCGGGAGTCCAGTCACATTCATGTAGCTTATAGGTTTTCCTTTCGGCAGGTTTTATTGTAATTTCTGCCACACTTGTATTTGGATGCGCATTTAATGAATCCTTCCCGTCGAGTGAAATCATTCTGCAGACCACGATGCAGGCTATGCTTTGAAGAATGCAGATATCCTACACAGTTATTAATAATGCAGCAGTAATGTGGAGCATTTCTCTTTGTTTGTGGGACCTACAGATTCCTGTGTTACTCGTTGTTTTCTATAAGTATTCCCACACTGTACATGTGCAGTAACCTACATGAAATCAGTATTTTTTGTGACCTCCCCCTTTGCTTTATAACAAACCCAATTCTCCCCTGATAATCTTGCTCAGAGTTTTTGTTTTAGACAATGGGGTGATATCTTTTTTTTTTTTACTGCGGATACTTTAAAATATTACTGTTTTGTATCCCCACCCAACTGTTAACAGTTTAAGTGAATTGCTTCCTCACGCTGTGTATAGCCTGCCCCAACTCTTCAGATAGTAGAGCCTGAGTAGTGGGAGACAGCAAGCATATTTTGTATATTTCCTGCTCTGTAAATGTTTTTAGTCTCTGTGCAAACTTAATTTGATTTAGAAGGCTTAACATGCTACAAATATACAAAGTAGTTCCAGTTTAATGCAAGATTAAGCAGAAGTTGCGAGCAGAAAGAAATTTCTCTTATAAAAAGTGCGCGCTAATTAACGGATGTATCCGTATAGATTTATACTGGATAATGGAGGGGTCTTTGTGTGGACTTGTTGACATGTTGGGAAGGAAGAAGGAAGGGGTGGGCTCTCTCTAATTAGGTCTCCAGCTCCCTCTCTCCTCTTGCTTTGTTTTTTCTTTTTTTTTTTCTTTTTGTCACAGCTGTCTCCTCTTGGTCGGTGTCACACCCTCACACCACACAGGAGTAAATTAATCAGAGATGATGCTCGCCTTGCGCAGACCTTTCCCCAAAGACACACCCTTCCCATCTCTCTGTCCTTTTTCCCCCCTCTTTCTTTTTCTGCGCTAAAGAAAGATTCAACAGAAAGGCCATACAAACATGTGTCTTGCATTGATTGTCTCGCTGCTAATGGGTGATGTATTTATTTTTTTTCTGGTTGTTTCTGTGTTTGCCAATACAGATGGGAAAGGCACTCTTTAGCAGCCCCTGCAAGGTGTCTGCCGAGCGACTGCAAGCATTAAACGCTGTAGCTGTGCAGTCAACTTTTCCTGGACAAAAGGTTAAATGTTGCACAATTAGCAAATAAATTGGGGAAGGAAGGGCCAGAGAGAAAGAATGAGAAGGGGATGAGGGTGAGAGGTGGTGGTGGTGGGGTGTAAGTAAAAGGCTTTTAGGTAGATGTTGAAGTGGCGGGCAGATCCTTTGTCCTGCCTGGAGGCTAGGTGAAGTGATTGAACCAGCTGATAGGCTTGTTTTAATGTTCTCCATCAGCTCAATCTCCAGAGGGTTTACGAGCACCTTCAGCAAGCACGCCCACACAAACTCACATGCACACCGTCACACACAGAAACCATCTCCCTTAAAGTGTAATTGGGAAAGAGGCCCCTTTCTCCAATGTGTGTATTGCTCTCCAGGGAGCTGAAGCGCTGGAAGTGTGTGTGGAAGTGTGGGCATGTGCCTGTCTTCATCTGCTGTGGTTACAGCCAAGGTGTTTATAATCAAGCTCAGCAGTGATAAAAGGCTGCTTGTGTGTGTTTTTCATGTCTGTGGTTTATGGCACTTATTGGCAGGTGGAGAGAAAAGAACACTTTGGGCTAATACCAGCTGCTCTTATGACCCCCATAATCACCACTGCTCTCAACACTAAACACTGTAACGCAAACACTGATGAGGTGAAAGGTAGCTGCAGGAATAAATATACTCAGTTCTTGAAGGAAAAATGGAAAAAGAAGAAACTGGAGGTTTGACATTAAATTCAACTTAGGTAGAATTTGTTGAACCCAGTTAAAGCATTTTCCAGTATTAATATTTTTTAGTAAAACAAGCAGGCAGGAAAGAAGTAGTCTTTGTAAATGCCTGGATGCCTGCTGTAATAACTTATAGCTGGCTTGCAACTATGCAAGTCAGTTATAGGTGTTGCTGTTGTTTGGGCTCTGACTGGTGCCAAAATGATGACCAGCACTCAGGACTGTGCCTGAAGATATCCGGGGTAGAAATCAGTAAAGCATAGAAGCTTCTGCTCTGCCCTGTGTAGAAATTGTGTCATACAGTGATCCACTTGTTATTCTTACTTGTCATTATAATATGAATTTTGTAGCATGTGAGCAGTACATTTGTAATGACTGAAACATGCTTTCCGTGGCTTAAAGTTGTGTGCATAAAAGCGTTCCTGTGTGACTGTCAGTCAGAGTTATGCTACGTGTAGCTGGTAATGTCCCATTTATGACATCTATGCGTCATTTAAAACAACTTTGTTTCCAGGCATATCTCACAAATATATGTTTAAACCGTGCCTGTCAAGTAATTCAGTTGCTGAGCTTAATGGATTTTCAGAGTCAGAAAGCTCTATAGAAAAAAGTGACAGACATGGAGAAAAGGATTCCCAAATGTTTTCTTTCATAGCTGCATCTCTGCTGTCATCTAGAGATCAGACACATCAGTCTCACATGCCATTGTTTAGGTTGATTAATAATCACAGGAACAGATACAATCCTGTTTCAAAAAAATTGGAATGGTTTGTAAAATTTTTAACAAATACAGAATCAGTGATCTGCAAATGATTTAAACCCTATATTCAATTTGTTTCATGAGAAAGGACTTGGTGACGGTGGGAAGGAGTGTTTAGTTCAGCAATTGAAAAATAACATTTCACCTTAAGTAAGCTTGTTGTCTTCAATGATGCTATCTTTAAAAGATCAAAATAAATCTGGAGATGTGTTTTTAGACAAGAAATATGGCTTAAAAACCAATGCTGAATGGTCGAAATGGTCCTCGGGTGTCCTTCCATCAGAAGCAGACACGGTTGTCCAGTGGAAATTACTGCATGGGCTCAGAAACTCTCAAAATAAAATAATTTCAGCTTAAATGAGCTCCTTTCAGGTGGGCTGAGGTGAAGTGGAACACGCCGCTGTGGTCTGATGAATCAAAATCTGAAATGCTTTTTGGAAATTATTCATCCCACATCTCTCAGGTTGAAGAGGAGAGGATCCATCTGACACATTATCAGCATATATTTTAAAAGCCAGCATCTCTGATTGGTCTCCATGGTAGCTTGCAAGGAGTCATTACATTATTAATTATATAAAAGTTTTGGAGTATTACATGCTACTTATTTCAGCAAAGGTGCCAAACCACATGCTGCACTTATTGCAACACCATGTCTCTGTAGTTATAGAGTAAAAAAAGTTCAGACCATCGAAAACATTTGGCACATTACAAAAAAATAAAAAATAAATGAATGCAACAAAGGAGGCTCCAAAGTGTTAAGTGGGTGAAATTCTATAGCAAGCAAGAAGGGGAAAACATTTCAGCTCTAAAGCTACAGCAGCTGGTCTCCTTAGTGCCCAGATGCTTACAGATTGTTGTTAAAAGAGGTGATGCAACACAGTGGTAAGCTTCCCCTGTAGCAAAGTCAAAATTATCATATATTTTAAAAACGAAACAAATTAAATTTCCATTTCAACATTTGACAGGTTGCCCTTCTTCTCCTATTATCAGTTAACTAAAACATTACAATGATTTGCAAATCATTGTGTTCTGTTTTTAAATTACAGCATCCCAACCTTTTTTTTCTTCTTTTTTTAAAAAAAAAACACTTTTTGGAGGCGATGCAAACAGAGGGGAATGAGATGCAGGCGGATGGGGAAAGAAGTAAAGGGAACCTGCTGGACGCTTTCTCTGCAGAGTCGCACAGTCATACACATCTGCATGGCTGCCCTGTGTTCAGGCGCGTATATACTACGGCGCAGAAACATAAACATCGCACAGAACATGGCACATTTATTCATACGCTCATATGCACACACACACAAACGTTGTGACATGCACACACGAAGCTAAATGAATAGCTTGGAGCAGTGAGATCCTCGTGTATTCCCTTTGCTCATTACGGCATTCAGCAACATCAATTCAGGGAAAGCCCATCACTCAGTGTGTGTGTGTGTGTGTGTGTGTGTGTGCTTGCTAAGATGGCTTATCCTTACTCCCACCTCTTACCCTTTCTTTCTTCCTCCTTCTGTTGCACCACTTGTATTGTTAGCTAATCTTTTTTTGGAATAGGACCTCAAGGATTTCTATTTATAGTTTTATTTTTGTCGAAGTTTATACTGTCTTGTTTTTCCTAATTGTTTTTTTAAATGTCTTTTTTTTATTATACAGGTTAAAGTAGAGACAGATAGAAAATAAAGGGAGGGGAAAGGAAAATGATTTCCACCTAAGGATGTTGTGATAACCTGCCTCTGACTGAAACCACCTGATATCAAGACACTCCATGTAGTTGGTTTTTAGTTGTTGTTTTTTTGTTCCCTCTAGTGTTTAATGGTGCCAAAACCAGTAGACAGGAAAAGATGAAACACAATACGGTGATGCCTCACAGTCTCCTCGTGCTTCACATTGTTGGTAATCCAGATAATATTTGTGTGCAGTCTGTTGACAACAGATTGTCATGATTTCTGGGTGCAAAAGTTCAACTAACAAACAGATTCAGATCACAGCTTTCCAGAGTTGCTGATGTATGTTTGTGTATTCTCTTTTCACCTAAAAAACAGGAGACAAGACTGCTTTTGTTGTTCATGTTTCACAGTTGCGTGTTTTGTCAGGGTGCTTATTTGATTTAAGTGTAGATTCAGCTCTGAGGAAGGCATGCAGAGATGCATTGATAGCATTGTCATCGGGGAGCAGTTCAGTACTTCAAGACCAAAGTCGATACAGAACAACAAAGCTATGCAAAAGCAGCAGATTCTGCATCTTAACTGAATATAAGAATTCATGACTGCAGATGCTACAATGTAAAAACATAACTGTACATTTACACCCATATTCACTTTATTATGTATACCTGTTTAACTGCTCATTAATGCAGTTATCTAATCAGATAATCACATTGCAGCAACTCAGTTCATTTAGCCATGTAGATATGGAAGAGATGACATGCTGATGTTCAAATGGAGCATCAGAGTGGGGAAAAAAGATGATTTTAAGTGACTTTAAATGCGGTGTGGTTGTTGGTGCTAGACGGGCTAGTCTGAGTAATTCAGAAACTGCCAATCTACTGGGATTTTCTTACACAATTATCTCTAGGGTTTACAGAGAATGGTCTGAAAAAGAGAAAATATTTAGTGAGCGGCAGTTTTCTGGTTCAAAATGCCTTGTTGATGCCAGAGGTCAGAGGAGAATGGCCAATCTACTTTGAGCTGATAGGAAGGCAACAGTAACTCAAATACACACTTGGTACAACCAAGGAATGCAGAAGAGCATCTGTGAAGAGCAGATGGGCTACAGCAGCAGAAGACCACACTGGGTGCTCCTGTCAGCTAACACAGGATCACAATTAGAAATTGGAACATTGGAAAGTTGCCTAGTCTGAGTCTTTGCCATGTCAACAAGGTCATATAATCTCAAACTGGTGTCCTGACTTCTCAAATGGCTTCCACAGTCACCAGATATTATCAAGGTATTAAGGTACTAGTAAGGTGTACCTAATACGGTAGCTGGTGAGTGTATGTTATTCATTGTCATAAAAATAAAAAGTGATTATTCACCCCTATGAATATGAAAACATGGATCAATTTTTCCAGAACTATTTCACATTTTACTGATGCCCAGTTGATGCAGCAGGTTAGAAAAATTGTTATGAGCCATTAAGTGTGTTTTTACTTGTTAGTCTCCTCAACTGCTTCTATGGAAATGGAAACCCTTTGTTAGTGGTCAAAGTGTTTCATGTGCTATACTGTGTGTGTGTGTGTGTGTGTGTGTGTGTGTGTGTGTGCGCGCGCGCGCGCGTGCGTGCGTGTATATCCCTCATCCAGAGGCTGGTACATATGTGGAAACTGACCTATAACATCAAATGTGTGTATGTTCACACTCATCCTACAGGCTAGGATCTAAATAGAATCTCCAACCTAAAGTTCAAATCTAGGACACACTCCTGAAGTATGCGTGTGTTCCAGTCAAAAGACGTATTAAAAGGTAAAGGGCAGCAGGGAGAGTGGATGATCATTTGCCCTCATTTCAGTTGGTCAAGGATTAACTGTCTCTGTGGATATGAAATGGGAACAAATCAGGGCTTATATACATCAAACTGACACATACATACACACATGTACCCTCTGAAAGCACATTTCTTCACCCTGCAGCGCTGTCCCTCTATAAACACATGCACGCGCTACCTTAAAAAACAAAAAACAAAAGGTTCATTCATACACCTTAGTACCCCTGATTCACCTTTGACACTTGCATTTGTCATACTTACACACAAAATAGTCTGACAGTGGGTCATAAACAAAACTGTTCTAGATAGCTGATCCTTATGAAGTTCTTCATTTTAATAGAAAAGCAAGAGGAGAAGAAAGAAAGTGATAATTTTATTCCCTTTATTCAAGACATACTGCTGCTTATCACTAGTTTGTGCCAATAATCCGCTTGACTGATAGTGTGAATAGAAATAACAACACTTAAAAACCCTTTACCTCCTGGTTCTCCTCTCGGGATCAGCAACTCGTAAACCATCTGAATGGTTTGCAGCAGTTTCCTCACTTTTTTAAAGAGCTAAAGCAACATTTCAGTATTTTATTATGAGTTATACTGGTCCATGTTGGTGTTAGTTTGTCTTATTTTACGGCTTTGTAAGAAATAATGACAATGTCTCTGATTTTCTTGCGTTGGTAGCTGTTGTCATGCAGCAGATATAATGCTTTTCTTATTTAAGCGTGGTTGTGAGAGTCTGAAGATTTTCGAGAAAGGGCCGCTTGCCTCTTTAACGGTAATACATGAAAGTCATGAAATACAGCTGCTGCTTAACATTTGCAGCTGTTATGCCAAAATTGATCTGACACTGAGGGGTTTTTTTTGGAGATTATGAGTCAACAATGACGAGTAGCACATGAATGTCTTTCAGATATTTTAATAAGTACTTTTTCAGCTTCACTGACTTTGTGAGTGGCTGTGAGTGATCTGCAGCTCAAAGACTATTTGGTCCAGATGATGGTAAAATCATTATAATTTTAGCTGTCAAAATGAAAATTGAAGCCTGAGGGCTTTTAAAACCACATTTATCTGTGTGTTTGTCAGGCAAACTCGTATATTTAAGTGCAAATAATTGTTTCCCCCCTTACACATGTGTGTCTGTTTACATCTGTGATCTAATTTCTTCTCGTCTTTGTGCGCACGAGTGCACAGTCTCTCCCAGCGGTGTAGTGTGTAGTGAGAGGCTGTTTTTCTATGATACTAAAGATCAGGTGGACTCCAACAAAGAATGAGATCCAGCCGCAGAAGAACACACATCGAGTACCTGTAATGAAGTGTACACTCAGGGAATATTATGTGAAAAAGAGGCTCAATCTGTGCATGAAACGTACCACATCTGTTCTTAGTGCATTAGAGACAGAGAAGGACAAAGGCATACAACTTCCTGTGTTGATCTGCAAATATTTTTACTGTACGGCTGTGACTGTATGCCTGCACGTGGAAGCAACACACACACGGACACACAGAGGGCTTTGGCTCCATGCCCAGCTAATGTATGCCACGCCCTGTTTTTCTCTCAGCAGAGAGCCTTAGCTATGAGAGAACTGCCCCAGAGTGCTGCTTTTGTTGTCTAAAACCGCTAAAAGTGTAAACCGTGCATGTCCATCTGCACAGGTTGTCATGTGTAAGAGAGTGCCTGTTCTGCTTAGTGTGTTTGACTTTGCGTGTTTGGAGGACCGATAGGGGGGGGGGGGAGAGACTGACAACTAAAACGTGTTAATGTGTAATCAACTAATTAGCTGCTACCGAATGCCAATGATTAGCCGCTTTGTGGCTCTCACCAATAACATTGTTGGGTCTTAATGACTTCATCATCTTCTCTAATCTATACGTGACCAGCCCTGTACATCCAATAAACTGTTCTCTGTGCTGTTTACATTAGATTCTGTGCAGGATTTCCACAGCTTACGAAGATGATGATGGCATGGTTAGGTGGATTTTTCAGGCTATTAACATATTTGCCCCCCGAGGAAAACCAAAAACACTTTGCTCTGCCTCTTGAGAAACATGTACCAGGATTTGATTGATATTAATCACTTAAAGCAGTTTCTTTAACACAGTCCTGTCTCTGTGTTTGATCTTTATAACTCTGAAAACCAGCAGTCGCTCATAATTATGTCTTGCCCTCACTTCATTAATGACGGTGAATTCTAGGAACGTCACAGCACATGAATTTTCTGAGGATCTGCTGTTTTTTTTCCTAAATCAGAGAAGATACATGAGTATGTTTGCACCCTCTGTAACATGAACTCCTTTTTATGGTTAAAGAATGTCTGCAGACTCTTATTACACAAATGTATGAGAGGTAAGATGTTAGTGTTGCAGCTGTGAAGTTGCTGTGTAGTCAGTGTAGGTAGGCTCCTTCAGGGCAACAGCTAGACTTGTCAATCTCTGGTGATTTTTTGCCACCCATTGTGCACTGGCCCAGGTGTGACCCATCTTCTTCAATTCCATCTCTACAGCCCCCCCTCCACGTGATCTTGGGACATTCGCGCTTCCTCTTGCCGGTGTCCACTGCAAGGCGATCTTGGCAATTGTGATGTCTTGCCAAAACACGTGGCCAATCCACCTCCAGCACTTTCTCTTCAGGATGTCATCATGAGTGTCTGTGTGGCTTCTTTCCAGGAGGTCTTGGTTGCTCATGGTTGCAGTCCAGAAGATCTTTTGAATTCTTTGAAAGAATTGTTTTCAAAACATAGGAGACAGACTGACTTTTTTTTTTTTTTTTTAATCAACCAAAAAA
>VUQJ01001426.1:0-12617 GCA_015108635.1 Andinoacara biseriatus
TTGCAGGATAGATTTTAGTTGTTGATATTCCAGAAATCTACTGTTGCTAATTCCATATTTTGATATGAGTTCATGGAATGTAATAAGGTTTCCATCTTGTATAATGTCTTCTAAATTATAACTATTCCAACGTGTAAGATCATCTTCTATTGTTTTTAATAGGGGAACATGATTTAAACGTACCAAGTCTGTCAGCCTGGCGGAAAAATTTATGCCTAAATATCTAATATTACCTGATTTTAGCGGAGTTCTGGAGGTGTTCTGAAAGTCACAATTTAGAGGCAAGACTACTGATTTATTCCAGTTGATAGAATAATCAGATATAGATGAGAACTTATCTATCAGTGTGATTGTCTTTAGAAGGGAAGCTTGTGAACTCCTAAGGAAAAGTAATACATCATCAGCATAAAGGCTTATTTTATGGTCTGTATTTTCGGTTTGAATTCCTTTAATATTAGCATTTTGTCGAATTGCTGCTGCTAGTGGTTCAATGAAGATGACAAAAAGTGAGGGAGAGAGTGGGCAGCCCTGCCTGGTACCTCTCTGCAGGCTAAAGCTTTGGGAAATAAGATCATTTGTTCTAACACGTGCGTTTGGAGAGCTGTATAGTGTTCTGATCCAGTTTATGAAGGATGAACCAAATCCAAATTTATATAGGACCGCTAGTAAAAATTTCCAGTTGACCCGGTCAAATGCTTTCTCTGCATCTAAAGATATACATTACCTCCTCTGACAGAAAATAATCATTGGAATTGTTCATTATTGACGATAATCGTGGATGGCAACTTTGTAACTGTTCAGAGACAAAACACCAAAACACCTCACCTGTTGTTTTCTGAGTATATCACAGAAGAAGTGAAAGCCGTTTTTAAACAGATAAACTAAAAGCATTTTGTGCATGAAACACATCATGCAGACAGATGTTATGTGGATCTGAATCAATTGTGGAAATTTCCTTCCTTAAAAGAGCTCACAGGTTGTGCGAAAAGGCACGGCCAGTCTCCCTTGGATGCTGTTAACCAGCAGCAGGTGACCGCTTCTCCTGGAGATCATGGAGGGCAGCACACCTGAAAAAGAAATTCAGCTCTCATCATCTCACCTTTACAACCAACTTACAAGATTTAAGTGTCATCATCTACCTTTAGCCAGAGTGACAGGCCCAAAGTAGTTGTTGTCCATCAGCAGTTTGTCCACCTCCAGGGACAGACTCTGTGCAGGAGCTTTCACCTTCATGCTGCTGTTGAAGATAATAATATCCAGGCAGCCGTAACAGTCCAGGATCTCTGCGATTGCCTCAGGCATACTGTCCATATCTCCAAAATCCAGCAGCACCAGCTTAGGAGGGAACGTCTGAAGAGGAGAAACAGCGTGGATGAAGAGGTCTGCAGCTGCTGTACGGTGAGTGCAGTATGTTTACAGTATGTTTGCTTGTACTTGTAATGCAGTGTTTAGTGTAACAAAACTGAGACTTTGCATACATATTGCCAGGGCTGGTTCACCTACATGTATGAAATTTGGTATCCTCACAAAACGTCCTGCGACGAAGAGAAAAGCCTCCTGGATCCGCACCCTAAACCTAACATAAAGTCCGCCATTTTCAATATAAAATTTATTTCATTTTATTTATTTATTTGCCAGTTTCAGGTGTCGTACTTTTAACAAATTCCTCCTAGAGATTTAATCAGATTGATGTAATCTTTTGGTGATCTTCTGTTGGTTTGACCCCCGCCAGTCAAATCTGAAGACTTTCGTGACCTCGAAATTACGAATGTTTTGTTTTTGTTAGAGGACGTGAAGGCACGTGTTGCACTACTGCACGAAAACCTGTTATAACGGAAACATATTTGTCCAGACTTCACATGCTTGATAAGAGTCTGGGCCTGAGGTCATCTGCACCTACAGTACTGCGTCACAGTCACAGTGCCACCTAGTGGCAACAGGAAATAGATGGATGGATGGTTTTAGTTTTACATCTAGTTCTGTTCACGCTTATAGTTTTCTGGTTATCCTGCCTCCCCTGTGTCCTCGTCTCTGTTACTTCCTGTTTTATTTAGGCAAGCTTTTATTTTGGTAGTCATTTTATTTTGAACATTTGCACCCTGAGTTTGTCCTTTCAAGTCCACGCTTGGTGCAGTTTGCTAGTCTGGGCAGAGTCTTGATGTGCAGCCATCACTTCACTAAAGATGCTAAATCAAGATCATTGACCACTGTGGTGGCGCATTTCACTACTCCAACACTCCTCCAGCCCGCTCACTCTCCTGTTTCGCCGCTTGGAAACTCACCACCGTCGGATCTGAAGCAGTCGCCAAATCATCTGCGAGTTCTTCGAGTTTCTCCCAGCTTTTCCCGCAGAGGATCAGCCTCGCGCCTCCTTTGTGAAACACGCCTGCACACTCTCCACACGACACACAGAACTAAAAGACGCTGATAAAAAAAAGTTCACCTACAATAACTAATTGTGCGTTTTTGTGCGTGTGCTCGTTACCTTTTCCGAGCCCGGATAAAGCGTCAGTTATAACCACCACCTTGTTGCGTACTGATGTTTTGGACAACAGTCCCATAATTGCACCGTACAGGTAGAAAAATCCAGCTGTTAGCAGGACCGCGCAGGGCACCAGGAGGACGGTGGTCCATGCTGAGTCCATCTCCTGGACGGTGTCCTGAAAAATGCAGAGATGAAGTTAAAGAATGTTTTTCTCTTGATGTTCGCACAAAATGTCAAACGTGTGACATTTTGGATGAAAACGTTGACACACAGACACACTAGCAGAGGGAGAGAAACAGTCTGCACGATTATCAAAGTGTAAAAATGTCATTTAGCTTTTTGGTGATGGGTTTGTGCTGCTTCTCAGCAAAAACATGAAGAAACGAGGCAGCAAATGAACCTTTATAGAACTTTAAATGGTCACTTTTACACTTTGGCTCCTGTGTGAGCTGTACAGGTGCTGGTGTGTAACCGTTTCCAGACTGCCTACTCAAAGACACGGCTTTTGGAATCCAGGTTAGGCACATGTTGTGGTGAAAAGCATGTTTCAAGGCTGAAACATCTGTTTTAAATGGAAAATGATTTGAATTTTACTGATGCAATGGGATGGAAGTGATTCACTACATTTAAAAAAAAAAAAGGAGCATTTCATACCCCGAAGCTCTCCGGCTCCGTTACACGGGAATCCAGCTCACCCTTTACAACCATTATTAATTCTAACTAGATGTTCTTATGACTCTGAAACAAAAACAGAGAAGGCTTTTTAAAGCATGTTCTTACACCAGTAATCAAAGACAAATGAAAAATTATTTACGTCTTTCTTCTGGATATACAGACGGTATATTTGTGCACATTCAGGGCTTCCTGACGGATAAATCTCTTCTGAGATTTGAGTGGATGAAAACGGTTTTGTGTGAAAATTAGTGTCAGAAACCACGACTGACTAAATTGCTTGATATCAAGTCCAGCTTTTCACACCATTATTTAAACTCTTTACCCATATCTATCTTTCAAATCCGAGGGTTAGTACATCATACCAGAGTCTGTATGGGCTACTAAACAACCCTTTCGAATTCAGAACACAGCTTTCCTTCTCCCATCAGGTCGGTTCAGCTAGTGTCTGTTTTACTTTGAGTTACCTTTTGGTCAAACTCTTTTTTTAAGAGTTCAGACTCACTAAAATGAACAAAAATTATCAGCAGGATATAAAGAAACGGCAGCTATACCGTTATGTTGAAAACATCTGTGTATTATTTTGCAAAGATATCAACTTAAAATGCAGCTGGGTTGTACTTTCACGCAATACTGCTTTGAACCACACGGCGGTGCTCCAATCTGTCCTGAGTCCACCTTCAGACATTTAAACATTATTTTATGGCATTTTTCAGAGGTTGACTAGCATGTAAATGTGTTTTTATAAATGTATGTGTTGAGATATGTAAACTTAACTTTAATCTGTGTATTTTATCTAAATTACAGCTTGCTGTGGATTTGACAGCTCCTGTGGACACGTACCATCAGTGACCACAGAGACACAAAAAGACTGCAAAGACATAACAATGAATACAAATGCACAAATAACAACTCTGACAACATACAAATGACAACAAAGAGACGGAAACCGCTGACAAAAAGACACAAAATAACAATAAAAAGAAAAAAATTGAAAATGGCTACAAAAAAATTACTCCAAAGACACACAAATTAACAACAAATTGAAAAAGACATAAATTCACTTTAGACTACAGATGCATAAAAAATACAAACAAAGCTACATCAAAGAGACAAAACAGGACGACAAAGAGATAAAAATAACACAAATGCACCAAAAACAACTCCAATACACAGATAGTATAAAACGTGGATTTAGCTTCCGGGTTGGAAAAATTCAACCCGTGCCGAAGTGTCTTAAAGCTGAAGGCCTCAAGATGGCGACAGCTGCAGTTGCGAAACAACTTATAAAAGTGGAACCTTCGATGTTCAAGGGCTCACTCAAGCATTGGGGGTCATATTGCATAAAAAATTGAGTCTGTTTTGTAAACGTCGGTCACACCATGTTTCACAATGTCAGATTGTCTGCAGAATGCTCGCTGGCTAATGACTTGTGATTGAGAAGTCATTAGCCAGCGAGCTACTTTAAAATGAAATCAAAGAGACAGACCTCCCGAGGCAGCTCACTCTCTGGGCAGTTTTTTACTTTTAAGGGACTAGTTTTTGTATTTTGTATTTTAAATATACTTTAAGAAATTTGTAGTGTAGTAAAACCCACACAAGGGCACCATGACAGATGTTTACTTTGATTACTCAAACATTATAACTCAATAACTTGAGCGTATTACATAATATTATACTGCAGTATATTCCTAACTAACCGGCAGCTCATTCTCTTCCTCTTGACAAAAACTTTCTTTAAAGATAGCACACGCTTTGGGGCCAACTCGAAAGGAAGGCAGATGTGAAATGTCAAAGTGAGGTCAGAGGTCAAATGTGACATGATATTTGGATGCAGAATCCCCATATTCCAGCATCATTTCCCAAATGCTGCCAACACAAACACAGGCAGCAGAATTTAAGAAGCGTTTTAAAGATAAAATACTTTTTTATAAAAATTTTACCTTATTTGACCTTGACGAAGAGGTCAGAGTTCAAGTGTGACATGATATTTAAAATATTTATATGGTACTTTCCATATGTTGACAATACACACCACACAGGTAAGAATCCTACTTACAAGGCTTTTTGTTAAGACCTCCGTGGATGTGAGCCAAAAACTTTTCGAGTTAGTGTGTTTATAGACAGAATGACACACTCATGAGCACACGCTATCAAAACCTTCGAGGTGCAGGTAAAAAAAGATTAAAAACTTGTATCTGTGTAGGTTCTCAGCCATCCAGGGTGAGATTGAAGAAGGCGTCTGACTTCTTAGAGTTATTGAAGACGTTTCATCTCCCGTCCAAGTCCCAGGTATTTAAACACTAGTAGGAGTGGTGTGGAAAAAGGTGTACCCTATTGTGTACCCTATTGAGGTCACCTGAAGTAAGGTGTGAGTCGGGGTTGAGGTACCTGGGATGGGCTCTCAAAACTGAATCATAGGTGGCTGAGAGCTGGTGTCGCAAGCCATCACCTCTGCTCAGTGGGCATTCTTCTTTTATTCCTCTTTTAAACCATCCTAGTCCAAATGTGATGATTGGCATCCTCGAAAGAGCGCCCTCTATGTTCTAGGTGCAGACGTGCAGCTGAGTCCTGTCGAGGTCGTTTGTTTCTCCAACATAGAGGTCCGAGCGTTCCTCACTGCACTGCATAAACTGTGTTGCTTAGCTTGTGTTTGGGAGTTTTGTCCTTGGGATGAACCTGTTTCCGCCTCAGAGTGTGGCTGGGTCTGAAGCACGCAGGGATGTCATGCTTGGAGAAAATTATCTTGAGGTTTTCCAGTAGGGTGGGGCAAGTTCTCACAGTGGTTTTGCCCAAAAGCCCCGGTGATAATGACCTACGCCTTTTTTCACACCATGGCTCATGTGACGATGCACATGGTCAACCTCCAGGGGAGACCCCCACAGGCACTTAAATACCTTGGACTCTCCGCCATTTGGTTTGAGAACTGAAGAAACCTTTTGGATGATCTTTAAAATACTTAAAGAAGTTCAAGCTCTTAGGAATTATAACAAATGTACAAAAACAAAAGCAAAAAACACAAAATTACAACAGCAAAGACATAAATCCAACACATACAAACAGCTTCAAAACGAAAATATTTTGCATGTCTTTCAGAGTGTTATTTTGTCTCCAAGGAAGTCCATTCACCACCTCCTAGTGTCATTATTTCAACACATTTCTCATCTGTTTGTAAAGACTGACACTCGCACGTTGTGTCCAACCAGGAATTTGAGGATAACCTTTCAGTTAAGGATCACCATGCCACCATACCGGCTGTTTGCCCAAGAAGAGGCTTCTAAAAATAAACTGCACTAAAAATAGATGCTGTGGCCCTCACAAAGACTCAATGTCACACTGCACTCTCCAAATTATTCCAAAACAAAGTCAGGAACTCACAGAGCACTCCGGAATCCCTCTGCCCTCTGTGTCTGCACTCAAATTTTTACTTTGAAGCTGAGTTTTTAGTTGCTCTCACATCGTCCCTTTAAGACTCGTTCTTTTCAGCTAGATTGTAAAGAGCAGCTCATATTTGCAAGGAATGAATTAGCAGCCACTGCTTACCGCTTCCTGGGCCTCTGCAGGTAGTTGGGTTTAATTCCTCTCCTGAGGAGCTGTAGCTGCTCGGCTCAGCAGAGCTCCTCTGACATGACCGCACCCCGACCGGCCAGGCACAGCAATACTTTGGGATTTGAGCTCTTTTAATAGTAGCACAGCTGAGTCAGTTATTTTCCATGTCTGTTGTCAACATGGTATGTTTAGAATGACAGGTGGGGAGGAGATGGGGCTTCTGCTGGCTGCAGGAGGGTGCCTTTACCCCACAATGCAAAGATAATTGTGCAGAAATGCATAAAACAATACACATACTGGATGTATTTCTGAGTGTGCCAAGGTCCATTTATACTGTTTCCAAGGTTGCATTTGACCTAAAACAAGGGAGTCGAATGAGGTTTTACTACAAGTTACAGTGAAGTTGGGATCAAGAATCTCGTGTGGATTATATTGGCATCCTTTACTAAATAATAAAACTAAAAATATCCTGTGTAATATTATTGAATATACCTGGTCCCATAACAGCCTCAGCAAATCAACAAAAATTTAAGCGCAAGCACAATGTCTACTGGCAGTAATAGTTCTGTTATGTTAAAGCAAAGTCATTAATCTTTGCTGTTGTTTTTCACATATTTTTTAAAGTTTTAAACCCGACAGCTTGATGATCTTTGAGCTTGTAGTTTACATGTACCCCACAGCCTCGTCTTCTGGCAGAAAACCCACAAATCCTGAGCTAACGTTGCAGTTTTGAAACCAAAGTCAGACCAGAATAAAGTTGGCCCCCAAGCCTTGAGTATGACACATGTGCTCTAACAGATATGAAATCTGATAACCTGATGGGCTATTTTAAACATATTGAGTCAAGATTTGAACTAAAATACTGGTGATGGTTTGATGTTGTTGTACTGTATATAATATACCTGACAGGATTTTAAATGCAGCAGACTACCAGGTGCACCACTGTGCACATGTATTTTTCTGCATGTGCAGAAATGTTACTGAATCCCATCTGACCTTTTAAAAAAGGATAATAGAAGAGCATTTATAAAACAATAAATAAAAAAAGAAGGTAAATCATTTAAAATACTAATAAAGACAAAGAAAATGTACAATAAAAAACAATATGAAAAGCAAGGGCTTTTGTTTTTTTTTTGTTTTTAGAATGTCTGTTCTTTTACATTTTTGAATCGTATTTGATTTTAATTATTTAATTTAAGAATTAATTTAATTGTTACACTATTTTTTAACATTTAATTAATATAGTTTATTTTTTATTCAACTGTGTTTTTGCAGTATTCAGTATTAGTAGTATTAGTATTATCTTATGTATACATTCTTTAATAAAAACATAGGTTAAACTTCCGCCTGGTTTTATTTTGGAGGGCTTGCCGGATGCGGTGTGTTCACTCCGCGGAGCTGTCGGAGGTTTTTGCTGCACTGACAGAGTCGTCAGGTTGCTTCATCTTACCCCTCAGACGCGTCGGTGCCGACGTATTTTTTTTTACACAGCGACATCATGTCGGATTTCGAGGAGTTTGAGAAACAGCTGAGCGAGAATCGCCAGGGTGAGTGCTGCCGTCCGTGTGTGCCCCAATTCGGTCTGCAAGCTAGCAGCGCACCGCTGGTGCGGACCGTTAGCTCGGCGCTTGGATTTATGAATGAATAACGCGACCCGACACCAACTTCAGCACGCACTTTTCCTCTCTATGACTCAGCTCGTTCACCTTTTCTGTGCTGTCATATTTTAATTAGGCTTCAGTCTGCTTCTTTAGCTCCTCCACAGCCGCCGCTAAATATGTCACACAGCCCTGAGTGCCGGTGAGAGCGCACGGTGAATTTTACCTGAGGCAGCAGGAGGCCGAACTCCGTGAAAACCGCGAACCTCTGTAGTTTTATCCTCCTCCGTGAAGATACATGCAGGTAGAAATGTTGGAAAATAGCACTTTCTGGATCATTTGGATCTACTTTTGAATTCGGCATGCATTATTAATACCGCAGCTCTTTATTAACAAATTAATTTAAAAAAAATGTCATTTCTGAGCGATTGATTGATCAGCATCATTAGGAAGAGAAGTTAGACCAGGACTGGCATAAAGGAAGGAAACGCTTTATTTGTAACCGGTACAGTAATAATGAGAAAGTGGGGCTTAAATAAACACTTACGCAATCATCACTTATGTATATCAATATGTGTATGTGTATATATAATCGTGGACATAATTTCTTTACTAGTTTATGCGTTTATTATTTTTATCTACTATTTTAAAGCCTACGTTTATATATTTTTATTATCTCTGTACCCGTTTTTGGAGATTTTGTGAAATATAAACGTGTTAAAAAATATATTACTATATATACTATACTACCCGAATATACTGAATGACCAGGTTTTTCCATCAGTCAATCAGAATATTCCAACAATGCCCGGATTCGTTGGGCTCAGATTGTGGAAGAGTGGTTCAGGAAGTGTGAGACATCATTTTGACACACTGTTTGGCTTCACCTAAACATGTGACTCCCATCGCCAGTACAAGAAATGTTGTGAGATTGCTTAAGTGTTTTGAAATGTTTATCCAACAACATTCATCGAGAACATCCTTGAACGCTGTCACAGAAGTCACAGTTATACCCAACATCCATTTTTTCTGCTTCTGCAGTGAATATTTGCTGTTTAATTAGTTTATTTTGGTGTTATTAATCTCTTATAATGCATAATATACCTGCACTAATCAAAATATGTGATGAAGTTTTGTAGAGCACAGAGGGTTTCCAGTCACAAAAAAAGAATAACAACTGAAACATACCACGTCCACAGCCTGACATTTAATCAAATTACTCCGGTACAGGTGGACCAGGGAACAGGAGCACGTCCATTTGTTAAAAGGTCTTAAAAGAACCGTTCAGCCAGGATGAAAGGCCAACCTAAAACTGTTAGATTTCTCAGAGAAATATGAGCAGCAACACCAGAGAGTGTCAGACCATCCAGGCAATACAGAAGGTGTTTTTTTTTTAATATTAGCAGAGGTGAAACAGGTGAATCAATCAAGCATTTACAAGGTGATTATGAAGCAATTACCTGTAGAGCTGAAATAATTAAACTGTTTATCAACTGACATGAATATAACTGGCTTTTAGAAGAATGTGTGTGTGTGTGTGTGTGACCTTTACTGACAAAACAAAACGTTACTTTTATTTATGACAGGTATTATTAAACGTTCTAATGTCACTAGTCATGTTTTTTCCTGCAGAAAGAGGTTAACCCTACTCATCTCCAGCTGAGCTGTTTTCATTGTCACTTTGGGGATTAAATAGTTGCATCAAGGCTTCCACAGCAGAAACTGGTGCTACTACAGGTGGAAGTGAAATCAAAGCCTGCAATTGAAAAACATTCACACCAGGCTTCAACGTGCCCAATGGCCACAGGGCCTTAAAAACGTGCTGCATTGAGTGAGTTGATTGGCCCGCCGCTGGCCTGTTGAGGCAATCGATGGTGTTTCCACCGATCAACATGAACCTTCACTAATGGGTAGTTTCTTCTTAGAGTCTGTATTTTCACGTTAACATGGCCTTGATGACCCTAACCCTGTGCTATCTGAATATGTATTTTTATTTCTCATTTAAAAAAATGTTTTCTCAAGTCTTCGGGGGACAAAATTTGTTTATAATTTTTCCAGAAGAAATCCGTTTTGCCCGTGTCGTAGGGTTAGGGCTGGGTTTGTTACAGATGATGACCTCAGAGGGTTAAAATACCTTCATTAAACCACCTGTTCAGATGGTTTCATTGTGAGGAAAAGGGATCTTTTCAGTTGCTCCTATCTCTGATATACAGTAGATTTATAATAGCGATTTTAGGTGCACTGATAAATTATGTGATGTTCTTAAAGCTGTCAGAAAGAAAGTAATTAAATTATTAAAGAGGCCAGTAAAACTCTGATCTGCTGGTCTGGAGGCCCACTGGGGGAAAATGTTCTATTGAACATTGCATATATTTTCATAGAGCTTTCCATATTGCCAATTCCTGTAAAACCAGGTGTGCCAGGCTACTCTTTTAGAGCAAAGAAGTGCAGGTACAATCTGGTATTTGTCACCTCAGGCTTTTTCTGACCTCACAGAGCGAGAGAGGGAGCGACACAAGAAGAGGAGCCGCAGTGGATCTCCCGGCCGAGGCGACAAGCATCGCAGCTGGAGCAAGGACCGAGGGAGCCGCAGCCGGGAGAAGCGGAGCCGCAGCCGAGACCGGAAGAGCCGGGACCGACGGAGCTCCTCCCGAGACCACAAGAAGCGCAGGTGGAAAACTGCACACCTTCCCAGGAACGATGAGTCCGTGCGCTCTGTATTTGGTTGTAGATCCTCAGGTCCTCAGACCTTAAACTAGCCAAGGAAACAAAGTGAAAGTGAAAGTGAAAGGAGTTCTTCGACTCTACGTAAAATACTATTTAAGTAAAAATAAGCAATATTTAAATAAACTATGAGTGAAAGGTTGAATAAAGTGGTTTTAAAGATAAATGAGTGACTCAATTCAATGCCAAAATAAAAGCAGAATGAAAAAATTAAATGTAGTAAAAATTAAAGACAAGTACAGGAACAGATGAGACAAACAGAAAATCGTCAAATTTGAGAAACTGCATCCTGGTAAATGCATTGATTTACATAATTTTGTAATTAAGTATTAACTGCTCAGTCTTCTGAATGCAGAGTCGTTTCTGGAATCACGTAACCACTGAAATGCTCCACTGAGATCTTATTTGGTCTGTTTTGTGCATGCAGCCATTCTCCAAGGCGAACGAGGAAGAAAAGGACCTGCAAGTACTGGGACGTGCCTCCTCCTGGCTTTGAGCATATCACACCAATGCAATATAAAGCTATGCAAGGTACCCAGTATGCTCTATTTGATTTCTGCAGAGCTGCAGAGTTTCTGCTTTATGGCGTCATGCTCCCCAGCTGTCTAACTGCATAACTATTATTCACTAACGCTGAACCGCGATCTGAGTTTCACAGCAGTTGCGTCACCAGTGTCTGTTAATCTCACATAGGGTCCAGTGAGCTTAACTCTGTGCTCAGTGGTATTTATGTAGCACGTACAGCACTAAAAACTCCATTCATAAACATTTTTTACTATCAAATTGACCTCTGATGATGATGATGATGATATTGGAGGCAATTTGGGAGAGACATGGCACTCCATGAACACTGAAGAGAAATCTCTTGGAGTCTATAGATGGTGGCAGTCCTGCCCCAGAGAGACAATCAGCAACTGTACTTATCTGTTTATCTGCTGAGAGCCTGTTTGCAGTGAGATAGCTGATCTGTGAGTGAACCACCCTAAAACCTTTAAGCACCCGCTGTGGTTCATAAAACTACATTTGTGTTGCTGTGCAGTCTGACTGTACGATAGTTTCCCCTGAAACACACAATAGTGGCGTCTGTGTGGTTATTTGGCAGCAAACACTGTCCCTCCTTCGTGTTTCCTCAGCGGCCGGCCAGATTCCAACAATAGCTCTGCTGGCAACGTCCACCACCACTGGAGTGGCTGCAGCACCAACACAAGTGCCCATAGTTGGCAGTCAGATGACGAGGCAAGCCAGACGCCTCTACGTTGGCAACATCCCCTTCGGAGTGACGGAGGTAAACTCTTCGTCACTCATTTGTACCAAACGAGGCTGTTGGTGCCGCGGCGTTTCCACTTTGATCTCTGTCTCCTCAGGAGTCCATGGCTGAGTTCTTTAACGCCCAGATGCGCCTCGCAGGACTCTCACAAGCCCCGAGTAACCCCGTTCTCGCCGTGCAGATCAACCAGGACAAGAACTTCGCTTTCCTAGAGGTGAGAGTTTATATTTAAGTTAGTAACGAGCCGCTTCAGCCAAATATTTTACATTAAAGAATTAAAAAATTATTTAAAAGTTTTGAGATATTTAATTTTTTATTTAAT
>VUQJ01001428.1:0-13233 GCA_015108635.1 Andinoacara biseriatus
CTTCAGATCTGTGACCATTTTTAGTGTGATGTATAGTTTGTGCTTGTGTCCTTTGTATTAGCCGTATGTCTTTTGTATATTGTGTAGTTTCATGTGACATGCCCAGAGACTGCAGATGTAAACTAACAGTGTTTATATCGTAGGTACATATCGATGTCCATTCACATACACTGTTTTACATAAATAAAACTTAAATTTTCTTTCTTCAGGAACTCTTGAATCGCATTGAAGACTTCCAGCAGCACAGTGAAAAAGTCCTGGCAGATGAAGTTCCCAGCGTTGCTGAGATCCAGAGCCTTTTGGACATCAGCTTCGACTTCGATGTGGACCTGCCGGAGCTGCCCCGCCTGAGAGTGAGGCTGGAGCAAGCAAGATGGCTGGAGGGGGTGCAGCAGTTCAGCGCTCAACCTGCCACCCTGACTCTGGAGACCATGAGGAGGCTCATCGACCAGGGAGTCGGTTTGGCACCTCATCCGTCAGTGGAGAAAGCCATGGCACGACTTCAAGAGCAGCTCACTATGTCTGAGCACTGGGAGGACAAGGCGAGCAGTCTCCTTAAAGCCAGGTGAGGGCAGCACCGATTAATCCATGCTGATTTTAGCCACAGAGTAGAAAAACCTCCAAAACAGCAACAAGGACACTATGGTAGCTTGTCATGCTCTGAGTTTAATCCAAAGGAAAAACAGATGATTTCTAAGATGTTATTCTGCTTCTTAGCTTTAACTCTGTGTCCAGGTATTTGCACTGATTGTAACTGAATAATGTAATATTACGTCAGTGCTCCTGATTTTGCTTCATTTTAATTACAGCTAGTGCAAAATGCTGCTGCTAGAATATTCAACAAGACCAACAAAAAGTGAGCATCATATTTAGTTCTGCCCTCATTCCATTGGTACTCAGTGCTGTCCAGTATTAACTGTCATAAGTGCTTTTCAAAGGCTTTTAATGGCATGGCTGTCAGGAATGCGCATCTACTCTCACCATTATCAGACAAACTAATCTCCAGTCAGGACTTAAATATCAGCATATTTAAAAAGTTGTTTTGTGTTCCTTCATCATGCTTAGTCCACTGCAGCTTTGAATTTGGGGTCTCACAGTTTTTGAAATAGTGTTTGAATTATATTTTTTGATGTTTGACACTTAAAATAATATTTAATGTAAATAGGTTTGGTCTCCAAAATAACATAAGATTTATGTTATGCAATAAAACCTGTATGTACAGAATATTTTTGAAAGTTTGGAAAGTTGTTTGTGGTAAAATAAATATTTAGAAAGCTTCTGAACAAAGTGTCATGGCATTTCTTGATATAGATAATATAGACCATGTGGACCTGATTCAAATATTGTGCCACTGTTTATCACCTGTAGTGCATCATTTGTGTTTTTCTGCTCACCAGACCACCACACTCCATAGAGACCCTTAGTGCTGCTGCTGAGAAGGCATCTAGCATCCCTGCCTACCTCCCAAACTGTCTTCTCCTGAAAGACACCATCAGAAAAGCCCAAGAGTGGCTGCAGGAAGCTGAGGAGCTTCAGGTTAGCAAAAAACTTCAAGAATGATTGGACTATCAGGGAATATAATATTATAATATAGCTTGTTTTGGCAATAAACATAACTGGGGTGTGATGTAAAAAAAAGTATGTTTATTCTTGTGACGATGGTTCCACTAATAGCAGTTAAGAGTTCTCCTGAAAATGGGCTAGTTGCCTAATTTCAGATTAAAGGAAGCGAATAAGGTTACTGCAACAAAGAAGCTGTTCCTGGAGGCTTAGAGCGAACAGCAGGAAGGCATCGAAAGTGTTTGACTCACATTTGTGACCAAAAATAGATGCGTCTGGAGTGTAAAATGTGCTTACGGTTGTGTGAGTAAAAAGTATTTTTAGCAGCCCCCGTGTTTCACAGCAGCAGTGAAGATGACATTGTCAAAGTTATTTTGAAGCTTGAGCCTCTTTCCTCTCTGACCCGCACACAGCAAAAGGAAAGTGGCGGTTCAGCAAAAATGGGGAGTAAAGAAAAAGTTTTCTAGAGACGACAGCAGTAATACTCATTACTGTAACTGCAATCAAAACCTCTTAGAGTAAAATTCCATTAGGAGTCCATTATTAAACCACCTGTTCAGCATGCTCAAAGGTCTTTTTAGCTGATCCTATCCACCGCCGGCTCATTTTATGCAGCGACGATGCAACTAAGAACAAGCTAAAATAAAAGTGTCAGAGTGCTAGCATCATTTTGATGTAAATCATTACCAGGGATATTGTAAACTTTGTCACTGTGATACCATGCAGGACTAAGTCTGAATGGGGGTGCCGTTATTTTAAAGCTTTAGTTGCAAAGTTTTTTCAGAATGTAAAATATAAAACTGCTGTTATAGGTTTTAAGCTACACAGTAGTACATAAAGTAATGAAAATGATTCTGCTATTTTTTTCAGACCAATAAAATATACTTGAGGCCAGTAAAACTCTTATCATCTGGCTCAGAGGATCAATGAGGCAAAAAAAAAATGTATTACACTAAAATAATCTTCTCATTTCAGGTCAGCGGTTGCATCCCGATGGTGGACACCCTCTCTGACATGGTGCTACGAGGACAAGCCATTCAAGTCCACCTGGAGCCTTTAGACAGGCTGGAGTGTCTCATGGCACAAGTGCAGGAATGGAAAGAATCAGCAGCAGCAACTTTCCTTCAGAAAGACTCAACACTCACCTTGTTGGAGGTAAAATCCCACTGATCTAAAATAATTATGACCATGAAGTTAACAGGTTTATAAATCCTGCTGGGCTTTGACCTCACTGGGAAATGTTTGATTTGTTCTGATTTGAGGGGATAGATTGTTAACTTTAGTCCAGATGATTCACACTGCTTTTGTTCTTTTCAGGTTCTATGTCCCAGATGTGAAGTTGGAAATGTTGATTCTCCAAAGAGGAAGGCAAAGAAAGGGAAGGAATCACCTAAAAGTAACAAAAAGAAAACACCAAGGCTCAACACTCTCAGCGATGTGGAAAAAGCACTTTCAGAGACCAAGGATTCTACCTCTGCAGTAAGTGTTCAAAGAGCTGTTGCCTAAGACACCTGTGCTTCAACAGGATAATGTTTACTGAGATAACAAGTTGAAGTTTTGATGGTTAGATACTGATGAGGAGAAAGAATGACAGAGGTATGTTAAAATGTAAAGAACATGGATGAGGAAAAAAAAATGAGTGTGGTGATGTTGAAATTCAGATTTTTTTCCCCTCAAATGACAATGTTGACATGTGGACATTGAAGAGAGAGAGAAAATGGAAATGCAGGAATATCACACACACACAACCATGGAGGAATAAAGAGAGAACAAGTGGGAACAGATTCAACAGATTCAAAAGTTTGTTGAAAACAGGAGGAGGACCTCAGGAAAAGCTAAAAAAAAAAAGTATAAAAAGGGTGCTGAGGATGTGTCGAGCAGTCGCCCTGATACGGGGGACAAATAGTAGTAATCAATCAGTTTTAAAAAACAAAACAAAATGTTGCATTCCCACAAATGCTGTAATGTGCACTACATAATAAATTTCTGTTTTTCATACCCAGTCTTAACCAACTTGTGAAACTGGTTCCAGATCTTCTTTACTCAGATCTACTTTATTCATCAGGAAAAATACTGACTGTGTGTTTTATTCACCAGATGACAACTCTGGAGGAGCTGCGGGTGAGGGAGATGGAGGCTTTCTCTAATCTCAGGGCAGCAAATGAGTCAAAGCTCCTTCCCACAGCAGACTGCATGGACCTGAGGGTGTGTTTCTGTCAGAGGGCGCCCATGGGTGCGATGCTGCAGTGTGAACTCTGCAGGGATGCCTTCCACAGCGTCTGTGTCAGAGACCCGTCGGACCCCTGCAAAACACAGCCGTGGCTGTGTCCGCAGTGCCAGCGATCAGAAAAGCCCCCCTTAAGCAAAGTCCTCTCCCTGCTGACGTCACTGCAGGGCGTCGGGGTCCGCCTGCCTGAGGGCGATGCGCTGCACTATCTGGTCGAGAGGACAGTAAACTGGCAGCAGCGAGCGCTGGAGGTTTCACAGGCATGTAACCTTCCAGAACTAGAGGAGAGACCAGGAACTCCTCCCATTCTCACCCACTGGGTTTCAGGCAGCGACAACACTCACAGCAACACTCAGGTCACTCCTCATCTCTTTGTGCCACTTTTTAAGCAGTTAACCCTGTAAAGCCTGAACCATGAAATAATTGCCAGAAAATTACGTTGTTTGGAAAATGGAGTGTTCAGTGAGCCTTGTGATAATTTTTTAAAAAAGAAATTAAATATTAATTTGCATGTATCAAATATAATACACTTGCTGTTGAAGAGGTAATTATCTGCAAATGTTAATGATCCAAAATAAAAATACACATGACAAATCTTTTCCTTACAAAACCAATTTAAGATTTTAGGTTTAGTGTGATAGATCAGGATCAGGTTTTCACCCAGAGATTTGACATTTTTTTCCAAAGATTTAATATCAAGTCAACACATTTTTAACAGCTAAAAACATTTGATAGGTGTTGATACAGACATTAAAAAACATGGTGCTGACAGGAGGAGATATATTGGTGTAAATCATCTGGCATGTGTAAAATAAAAATAAAATTAAAATAAAGGGGGGAAATTCACCGTTTATTTATCTATTTGGGTGCTGTGAGATATAATAAAAACGTGACAGGTGTCTTGGAGGCTGCAGAAATTATACAAAATCTGTAAAGCTCAGTTACAGCCTGTTTGATTCACAGTGATTTCTTTTGGCTTTTGCAGTCTGTCTTTAAGGCCCTAGTTTCTCTTGTTACAGGAGATATTCAGGTGTTTTGTTATCACTTAAAAATTATTTGCACTTGTTAACACTGAGGTTTGATGGTTTTGATTCAGGCTCCTTGTTTGACACCAGAGTGGAATAGGACAAGCCATACTCAGACCGTCTTCTACACTGAGCAGAGATGCATACCACTGCACGGTCAGTGTCCCGAGTAAATAAAGACATGACTCGTAGGTATTTGTCATTTCAGATTGTTAGATTTTAAACTTTGTGTTTACATTTTAGGTTTAAGTCAGGACCTGGAGGAGCTGATAGTGGAGGGACTCCTGCTGCAGGTGTCTCTGCCAGAGGTGCAGAGCCTCTATCATGTCTTACTGGACAGAGCCAGCAGCCAGCAAACAAATCAATGCACGTCACCACCACAGGAGGAGCCCACAGACTGTGACAAACAGACGCAGTTTAACTCTCAGGGAACAAATATGCCATTGAACCAGGTACAAACCCGAGCCAACAAAAGAACTGATTCACATCCTCAGTGCTTCATCAGTGCCAGTTTTATTGTGCTGCTTTTATTTTCAGGATGGTGCCAAAGGCACGAGGGAAGGCACGATGGGCTCAGAAAAGAAGGCAAAGCGGCATCTGGAGAGGGACAGTTCAGATGGAGAGCGCAGAGGGAAGGACAAAAAGCACTCTCACAAGAGACAAAAGACAAATAAAAAGAACCCCCAGCGCAGACAAACCTCGACCTCATCCTCCCCGCGCTCCAACTTATCCCAGTCTGATGACTCTGATGAGGAAATGGCTGTGTGTCCGGCAGAGAGGTGTCAGCTGCCAGAGGGAGATGAGGTGAGAAAAGCATCCAATAGGAGCCGCATAAATCAGTTTATTCCGCAGAGGGCAAGTTAAGGTTACTTTATTGTCTTCCATAGGAGGAACTCATCTTGGGTCAGGAAACTGCTGCATCCAAAAACCAGACAATACCAAACATGACAACAAAACCGATAAAATAGCTACAGACCTTCATAAAATAAAATATTAGCCTGAGAAACTGGCTGTAATCATTATTTTTCTAGAGAATTGATTATGAACTGCAACCCTTCAGAGCTCCCAGACAAACCAGTGCAAAAATCCAGTGCTGGAGGTTTCAGGTGAATTAAATTATATTTTAGTTGTAGCAGCACTAAGTAGTAGGTATCTGTGTTCGTCATAGACTGTGTAGACATGATGAATGTAGCCTCTGTGTCGTCACCTAAAGTCATAGACTAAGAAAAACCTCAAATTTTACTCGTAGAAACTGAAGCACTGACTTCTGGGATGGTCTGTACCACACAGCAAGCCATAATTTTAGTCAGATAATCTATCAGAAATCTATCAGAAACTACACAGTGGAGATATTCAGTTCAGTCACACAGATTAGCAGAGGTGAGGCCTGGGAGAGTCTGATCAGCTTCAGCTGTCTGTGTCAGGATGCTTATCAATCAAAGTGGCCAAACCCTTAACTCCACTTCGCGGGTGGAGGAGTTATAAAAAGAGAGTCGTTATGAAGGTGGAAACTATCCTCCTCGCCCATATGTCTAAAGTTCTGGCTTCAAAAATAAAAAACAGGCTTGTTTAAATGCCAGACTTGAGGCTTCAGGACCGTAGTCCACAAACTAATGGGAAACGTCATTGTGGCTACATCCATCTTTAATGTACAGTATCTCATCACATGACTGTTCTTCATACTGTCTACAGAGAGCTGACTGCCAGCTCTGCTGTTCCCCTCAGCTCTGTAGTGTTGTCTTCAGTCTCGCCGCCTTTGTGGAAACCCACAGTACACTACCTGCACAGCGCCAACCAACAGTGGGAGACCAAACATTCAAAAACTTGACCAAAACACCTTTTATCCATCAAGCATGTGACCTACAGGGCATTGTGTGCTGTGCAGTTACAGTTATCCTCAGCAGCACAGAGCTAAACAATTAGTCAGGCTTTTATTTTGAAGGATTTCCCCATTGATATGGCTCTTAGTGAAGTAAAGGATTCCTCATTGTGGAAAGAAAACAAACTAAATACCAACATCACGACTTAGAACATGTCCACCATCTCTTGGAGGACACATTTTTTCTGATAATGACATCTGACATTTTGAGTTTTCAAATAAAATTTATCTTTAAATATATGTTACGTGCACCTGTTGACCTGTGGCAAAATAATATATGAATGTGTTCAGCCTATCTGGCACATACCATTACTGCGCTCATGCATGGACTGCGGGGAATTTTCCATTCAAATGCAAAATAAAATTTTCCTCCAAATTCACAGGATTTTTATGTGACTATCCAACTGTATCAGGACTCACACTAAGTCTTAATCAGATTAGTCAAATTCCCAAATTTGTTTGTTGTATATCATTATGTTAAGAACATTTTTGCACGTCATAGTCAAATATAGCCACGCCTGCTGCTTCTCGCAACTATGGGCAAACAATGTGAACAGCGCACAACTTTCCTCGTGTGCACACAAAACCTGATTCACTCTGCAGACAACACCTGGACAGTGTGCAGTATCCTCTATTTGTTACAGCATAGGTGATAGATTGTTTGGTCAAGCTTGTGAAGTGTTTTGCCACCTTCTATAAAGACACAGGTGGAGTTGAGCCGGTGGACACTGTGTGAAGCGTTTAGCAGAGATTCACAATAAACTTCAAGTCTTCAGTTGCACAGGAATGTGACTCTTTATGAATAAAACTAACCGCTGGATTTATAGATCAGTGGTTTCGGGTGTGGCGCTCAATAATTTGTGTTTCTGCAGGTGAATTGGGTCCAATGTGACGGCAGCTGCAACCAGTGGTTTCACCAAGTCTGCGTCGGCGTTACGGCAGAAATGGCCGAGAAGGAGGACTACATTTGTGTCACGTGTACGGTGAATGACAGACACATGAGAAAGTGAGGAAGATGTTCTGAAGGGAGGCGTGTCCTCAGTCCGTTACTGGAGCCTCCAGTCTGGATGTGTCACTGATCCAGTACCCCTCCTCACCCCCTCGTCCCATCTGTCCAACCCTTTTGTAACAACGGTGCTATCTCCTCTTTGACTTGTTGTCCAGAACTATAATGTTTAGTTATTTTTTTGTATTTTTACATATATATATTATATATATTTCCTCCTTCTTATGAATTGTTTGTGGTTGTCTAAATGAAAAAAAAAGAAGCTCACAGGACGTAAAGTGTGCTGCATGGGATCCCGTTACATCGGCGCAAAGGAGTCTTACACCATGAACCCCCCCGCCCCGGTAAAGAGAATTAATCAAGGGTTAATGTTATCTTCTTTAAAACCTTCTTGCATGTTAAACCAGAGCTAAGGGGACAGACGTTGAGGTTCTCATCCCCAAAAAAATGACTCTTACATTTTTTTTTCTTTGAAATCCAGTGCTTAGTACATGCATCTTAATATAATTATTCCCCTCTTTTTTTTTTTCTTTTTTTTTTGTAGAATAGTTTTATTTATCTGAGCAATAATTTTTGTCTGAATCGACTTAAATGGCTTTGATCTCAGCTGAGTTGTGTTTTAGCGATGATGGTGTGATGTACAGAAGGCTACACACGTGTCCGGGTTACGGTGGTGGAGATCCACCGCAGCTCGCTGAAGGAACAAGAGGCTGCTGACAGCACGGATCCTCAATTGTAACCCGGCACAGGAAACAGCAGGAAGGACCTGGAGTAGCTGAAGATGTTACAAGTTTATATTGTGGAATAAAGCCCTTTTGTTCTATGGATACGCCTCAGCCTTTCACTAAACGTAGTAGAAAGAAACCACGAGATGTGCTTCAAAACATGATTTAAATATGAGGGTGATCTCACATAGGGCAAGTTTATCCATCAGAGACAACAGTGACTATTCTATAAACCAGATTTTTAAAATACAATCCTAAATATAATAATCATTAAATGCCGATAGTGCTGATTTTTGTTTTCATGAAATAAATTTAAGACTTAAGCCAAAATATGTAAAAAAAAATAAATAAAAAATATAAATGAAAACTTTTTAAAAAACTTAATTTGATATAAAAGTGTTGGGTGATTGCAGTGCAGAAACAGGCGAGAGTGCCTCTGTTTTCTGTCTGACAGTAACGATCCAAACAGGCTCTAAAGATGAACAGTGACATGATTATTTTTAGGTAATTTGTTTGATCAGCTGTGAAACATGAACAAATCCTGCTTTACAATGAAGCACACGTTTCCTCTGGATGTCTGTCTGAAGTCTTTGTGTTTCGGGGGGAAATTTCTTCCTCTCACAGCAGGGACTGAAGCTCAGCGAATGAAGCAGCTCCTAATGCGAAGGCAAATTAAATTCATTAAAAGGAAGCAGCTGCTGTTTTAAAGGAGGGAAAATGGGACAAAGCAGCTTTAGCCACAGGGAAACACAATACATTCACTGACCCAAAGTAAACCTCATAAGTGTCTTTTACTGATTTCTCTCAGCTCCTCACTGATTTATACTGAAGGGGGAGCCAAAAAACCAGGAAAATTATGTTGAAAAAGGGAAATGTGACGAGAAGAGATCAAATACACAGCGAGGTCCAGAAGACTGAAATTAAATTAAAAGGAAGTAATCAGAAAATTTGAGGAAGTTATGAAATGAAGAAGAAAAATAAATTAGAAATATTGAACAATCAGCACTATTTATGGGTCAGCAATCAAACAGAAGCAGATTAGCAGCACTAACAACATTACCTCAGTTGTTCAAGAGGTCAGATTTCCCTGAGTTGTATCCTTCCATTGAAGCAGGATTCAGATATTTGATCTGCCCATCACAGGCTTGTTCAGTTGAATCAGCTTGCAGCCATTGTTTAGCTGTTATAGATCCGGCTGTGCCTTGTTTCCAGTGGAACAATGCTTATTAAGCAGCATTGTGAATGCGGAAAACATGGCCTCAGAAGGGGCATTCTCAGAGTCTAATCATGACTAGACTGAATGTTTCTAATGAGACAGCACTCTGAAATGCTTTGAGGAAACAGGATCAGATTTATCCAAAAAGCACCATCAGGCAGATGAAAAGCAAGAAAACTGTCAGAAGATCAAAACATGGAGCTGAGAGGAGCTGAGCGAAAGGAACGTGTCATCAATACAGAACTCCAAACTCCCCTTTAGCAAAGAAAGGCTGTGTAGACTTTAAGCTTCTCCTCAGGAGGGGAAATGTGGATGGATGGATGGATGGAAGGATGGAAGGATGGATGGAAGATGTGCCTTCTGAGCTCACCTGTCTCTGTCATCAGGTTTAGTCTTTATATCTCTTCATGTTTCACATTAGTTATCCATCTTTTGATGGGTTTTTTTGGTTTTGATTGACAGTAAACTTGTTCATGTCCTGTTGTGGTTGTACTTCCTGTTCCTTTCCCTCCTTTGCGATTATAAGCACCACCCTCAATAGTTTCATTTGTGTTTGTTTTTTAGACCCGTCTCATCACGCATCAGCCTTGTGTCTGTGTGTGTGTGTGTGTGTGTGTGTGTGTGTGTGTACTTTGTCCTTTCATTTTGTCAATGTCTCCATTAGTGTTTCGTGTTTTTTGGATCACCAGTAATGTCAATTTTGGCTGCCTTTGTGTCCTCTCTTCAGCTTGATGTGACATTTTTAGTTAGCTGAAAGTCAATCTGGTTTTCTTGCATATTTACAAAATAAAAATTTTAAATCTACAATATTAAAAATTTAAAATAGGTAATTTTTTTTTCATTTTAACCTTTCTTAATTAGGTAAAAATTTGTGAAACTAGCTAGTCTGGGGAGGTTTTAGTGCAAATATTTATTAAAACTGGGATGTCTGCATGAGTGTAGGTCAGGTGCTTGTATTGTGTCAGTGTACCAGGCTGAACCTCTTAGACTTTACAAGCTGACCAATGCCACCCGCAAGAAAAAAAAAAAAAGCTGAAGTAAAACATTTCTAAATGAAACCTAAACTGATATGTGCAAACCACTCCGGAAACGAACAGAAACTAAAATGAATTTGGGTTTGCACAGAAGCGAGATGATAATAGGATTAATTATCATGTCATCAGTTACAGGACTTTATTATTTTGCATCTGTGGAGCATTTAAGGTGCCTACCTGTCTGGGAGTACCAATGGGTTTTGCAGCTGTTGCAGTTTGGTTGTAAGAAACTGTAACCCTTTCACCACCCACAGTCTGCCAAGAGCGGTCCACAAACCACAATGAATTAACATGTCTAGAGTGTGCCATTTTCATTTCCTTTTTCAATCTGCTCTAACACAGCGAGTCGTCAGACACCGTGTCTTAAACATGCACACAGCTCTTACTAGCTTTCTCTCACTGTCAGCTCCCAGTGGACTTTTTTTGTTGAGTTTTGGTTCCCGTTTTGATACTTGCTCTTATATTTCTATATTGATATTTTTATATTTTCTTTCCTCCCTCTGGCTTTGTGTTACTTCATATTTTGTCTTCATTGTGTGTTGCCTGTTTTATCATCCTGTCTGAGTCTGCCGTCTGATTCTCTGATTGTTCCCGCTTGTGTCTCCTCCTACCTGTGACCTGGAAAGCGATCCCAACACGCTGTGCTGAAGGATGAATTTTAAGGGCAGGGCAGGCTGCAGAAGGCGCTATGACTGAGGATGCATTCATCAGCATGATATCATATCTTAAACCTCAGGTTAAAAAAAATGAAAAAAAAATTTGGTGCTACCTTTTGACTCCTTTCTTAAATTTGACTCAGCTAAAATTAGTTGTTAATTTTAATTAACACCATTAACTAAAGTTAAACAATTACTTTCTATCAGCAGCCCAGAGAAAGTAATTCATGTTTTCAATGCATCTAGACTCGATTCCTGCAGTTCTTTGTAATGTTGGGTTGAGCAAAACATTAATATCACGATTGCAGTTGGTTCAAAATGTTGCTCCTAGAATCCTGACAGATACACGGAAACAAGATCATATTTCGCCCATTCTTGTATTGTTGCACTGGCTTCCTGTAAAGTACAGGATCAATTTCAAAATATTGTTACTCGCACATAAGTGCTTGCATGGGCTCGCTCCAGGTTATCTATAGGCTCTTTTACAATTCTATGTCTCTTGCTGCTCACTTAGGTCCATTGATCAGCAGCTTCTAGTAATTCAGGTTTCCTCAATTGGCTTGAACAGGCGACCGGGCATCCTCAGTCACCGCTCTGAAACTCTGGACTCGTCTCCTCATATCAGTTTAACTTCCTTACTAACAGTCTTTGACTTCCAGCTGTAAACATATCGCTTATCAGATTTTTCAGTTGTCGTAGTCGGGCTACTTTTTTTCTGTGAGCACTTTGGTCAATGTATGTGCTTAAATGTGCTGAAAATAAATTGACTTGACTTTTTTATTCCTGTATTGTGGTGCATGTCTCAGGTTACCTGTTCAGTTTCCTTTGACTTGCTTCCTTGTCTCAGGTGTTAGTATTCTTTGGACTCTTATTTTTGGACTTCCTTGATTTTTGGACTTCGGTTTATTGCTCGCTTTTCAAGTTTGCCCTCCATGTCCTGCATTTGGGTCCTCAACCTTTAACTCATAACTCGACAGACTGTCCTTCATCGTTCTGTGATTTATAAGAATGTGTATCTTGACATGTTGTGAATTTAAAGTGGCCCTGAATATAAACTAGAAGGGCACTCAGTAGAGCGTGCTGATGGAACGCTGCAATACATACAGAACCCCAATGTTGTCACACTCCATCATAATTTTCAGCAATCTGTATCATTAGATCCAGAAACTTCCTTTGATCATGAGCAAACACGTTAATTCTTCTTGGAATATGATTTATCCTCATAAGGTTAGACACAAATATGTGAATATTGTCCCTTTCTCACAATGGTAAAGAATTCTTTCACAAAATCCTGGATCACCACCTAAATTTTAAAAATTTGTTCCTTGTACCCCCCCCCCAATTTTTCAAGTTATATTGCTAACTGTTATCCTGCTTACCCCCCTCCACCTATCAGTGGGCGAGACTCCAAAATAAGGATGTCTCACGTTGTTTGTTGTTAACTGTTCCTTATCTCCTTCTTGTCTCTTCCTCCTGCCTCTCTGGAAAGGATTAAAGGGTTGACAACAGGAGTTGAGGATGTACAATGTGTGATGTAAGAAACGGGGGTTAGAGACATCCTTCAACATGACGTATCAACATAAAAACTGATGTCTGGATCACAGAAACCTTTTCTTTCCTCTGATTTCCTGATTGTTCACACTTGTGTCTCATTCTGCAATCAGCCCTCTGTGTGTGTGTGTGTGTGTGTGTGTGTGTGTGTGTGTGTGAATTATCCTCTCCTGAAAGGGTTTCTCTGCAATAAACAACAGTATTTGCATCATGTGGTAATGAAAGAGGAGTTTACAAACATGAGCTTAGTTAAATCCTCATAATATCTCTGTATCTGTTGCCCCTCTTTGGACCCTTCAGAGGTAGAAGGTAGAGACTGCTGGCATACACACTTCCTCTGCTCTTCCTTCTAGA
>VUQJ01001428.1:22074-32466 GCA_015108635.1 Andinoacara biseriatus
AGCAAAGCGAAGCAACAGATCCATAATTCAGTTCCAAAGTTTAGCAATGCGTGACATGACCCAACTCAGAGTGATTGAGTAGTGAACGTGTTGAAGCCTGAAACACATTATGTGAGCCATGACTCAGAGCTTACTTTAAAATAGTCGGTGAAAATGTGGACCCTCCATCGAACCTCCAGACCAGATTATGTGTTCAGCATAAGTTACCACGGTGATCAAAACGGAGAGCCACCTTTGGGAAGCTGAAAACTCAGCATCACCTCATTAATCTCATTTTGTAGTGCCACCCTTAAGAGGAGGCAAAAAAAAAAAAAAATTTTGTAATTTATTTTCATTATGAAAACAAGCTATTTAGTATAAAACAATTATTATGGTTTCATAGTGATGCACTTATTTGTCAAGTCAATGTGCTGTTGTGTGAAATCATAATTAATATTCTTGCTATACAATAATGTTTTTAATGGTTTAATTTGGAACCTTTTTTTTCTGTCTGGACAGTTTGGCGTGGCCTTTCTTGCTGGCTCCTGAGTGACCCTTGGCCCCTTCCTGTTGACATCTCTGTACCTGAGGATCTGTCCGCCCCTCCTCCCCAGATGTAGAGGGAGTTGTCATCTGCAGCAGCCGTGTACACAGTATGCTAAGATCTTTGTACAGAATGAAAATATGTTCAAATCCAAGTGTCTTCTGCGGTGGATGAGTGGCTCTTTTTTTTTTTTAACAAACTGCATGGTTTTGTCCTTTTTCTTTCTCTTTTCTTTTTTTTGTCTTTCTTTTTATCACAAGCCCTCAAATCTACTCCTAAATATTTAAACATTTCAGAAAAGAATCACACTGGAACCAACAAAGATTTCAGTATTAATTTAAGCTTAGGATCAGTACTTTTTTCATAGCAAGTAATCCAAATAATCTAGCGGCATATTTATGACTAACCTTGCGCTGTGGATGGGTCCATCTCAGACCTTCTCTTGGCAAAGGTTTCCAGCATCATCTTTCCTCCATATGTTGGTGCCTGTCTCTGCCTGCTGGGAACCCTCAACATGGGCTTTACTTGAGCACAGTTAAATCCTAATCCTACATCTTCCCTATGCTAATGTTGGCCTCCGTAGCTAGCCACGACTTAGCAGATCATTATATATCAACTAGCCCAACTTCACTAACCCTCCAGGTGTTGCTGGGATTTTTCTTCTATTATTTATTTGTTTATTTTAGAACTACAAATCCCTTTTGGATTGCATCAGGAAGAGCATCCAGTGTAAAATCTCCCAGATCAAACATGCACAGCTACCCACCATGGCGACCCCTTGTGAATAAGGAAGCAGCCAAAAGTATCTTTTTTACTTAAGCCAGAAGATGGTATATCATCTTTATATGGCAACTAGTTAGCTAACTTCCTGCTCGGTTTTTGGAAATTCCCTTTTAATGGATGCCTGGACATTAAACTTTAGTGTACCGTCTGGAAAAATAATGATTAATGATGTGTAATATTGAATTGTGAAGGTCTGTTTATTTGTAAACGGAGTTGGATATTTACTTCTCAGTGCTACTAGCATTCACAGGGAGATACTCTCATTACAAAGTCAGCAAAAATTAATGAGTGGGATTAGTGAAGGTGGTAGCAGCTCGGGAGCTCGATACGGCCACTGTTTGAATCCAGGCTCGTATCTAATCAGGAGGAGGCTTAGTTTTCTTATCTGATGTCAAGGCTTTGAAGCAAGTTTTGTTACACCTACATAAATTAACATTTTAAACAGTTTCATTTTCAGCTACCTTCATTTTTATGCATCAACAAATTCATCAGGCACATGATGGCGTCTCTTCGTGCACACCTCCCCTTTTCACCATAGTAATGATTTCAGTGTATTGGTCATGCATGCACGCTCTGATCTCTGTTTTCTGTTTGTATGCTGTACTCGAGTGGAGAAGGGTCATTACAATGGCGCTTTGTAGAGTGCCTCGTGTGCCTGCCTCACACTGTGGGTTTCTGGTGATGCTTCATACGTCGTCGTCGTTAGAATTGCAAATGCTGTTCGAGTGTGACAGAGTGGTTTTTGTATTGTTTGTCTCAACATTTGACAAAGGTCCCACAGACCTAGCATAATTAGCAGATTCAAAGAGGCCCTCAATTTTACCCTGCATCGCCCCCTCTTTGACATTTATACATCAAATGAACATTACATTTGCATTTCAGAATAACATTTAAAATACACCTCTCTGTAGCACTGCTTTTAACCTTTGCTTTGTCAGTGTTATTGATCATTATCACTGCATTTTTAAGTTAAAATGAAAATTCTTCAGTCAGTCGACTCTCAAAGCACACAGGAAGTTCATCAGCTCTACTGAAGTTTTCTCTGAAATGATCAGACAAGCAGCAGACAAATCCCACAGCCATGACGAGAGTGACGATAAAATGAGGGGGTAATTTAAACAGGCAATGATTATAATCTCACTTTGTATTCACTGGGTGTTTTCTGGAGGATAACGGGCAGATTTACGTTAAAATACCCATCTTCATTCTAAACATTTTCATGCATTGACATCTCCTCTCTCCTCTGCCAATATTTTCTAGGTCACGCTTACTAAAGTGTGTCAGGCTGGTGGAGTTAATGATGGGTCATTCTCATGGCCTTTCTCCTCTGTATTATAATGAGATGAAGTTATTTGTGGCACTGCTGCTCTGCTGACTGCAGTGTCACTTTCAGGATCTTTCTCACAGTGTGCCTCAGGTTAATATTTGTATGTCTCTATTGTAGATGCACTGCTTTATTCAGTTTTACTTCTAGGAAAAACACTGGTTTGAGTTCCTGGAGAGGAGGAAGCATTCTTTATTTTTATGCAGCTTTTCTTGATTCTTTTTTTAATTTAAAGAGGTGACGCCCGTATCACCATGACAGCTGAAGTCTCTTGATAGAGGGTGGGAAGGCGAGGACATTTTTTGGCAGAGGAAAGATTTGGTTTCAATCGTCCGAGATCAACAGTGACTTTTCATTGTTGGGGGGTGTTCACACTGACATCAGCTCAGGCAGTAGATTCACTGCTTAAAATGCATTGTGGTTATTTAAAGAAGGGCTTTTCAAACTTTTTGCCTCTCAGGAACCACAGAGAGCAGGTTTCTATGCCATCTGTGTGCATATGTTAGCATGCAGATGTTTGGATGGAGTCAGTTTAGTGTTACAAGCACGTTGTTTCCAGTTTAAACACAGTTTAACGTTCTGTTCTTGTCTTTTTGTGCAATAAAAATGAAACTGCCATAACTCTAAAGTTGGAGACCATTATTTTTTTCAAAAACTAAATTCAGCTGATTATAGTTCAGGTGTGCAGGGAAAAAAAATACACTTTAGTTGTTTGGCTGTCTGCACATTATGCAAATAATTGAAGAAACTTCAAGTACGTTCATAATTGTAACTGTGCAGTGTTAGCGTTAGCCAACTACTCCTGCTCCTGGGCTGCAGGTTTTTTACATCTCTGGTCACCTGAAGCTGTAAGATAGGAAACTTTCTCCAAACTCGCTACTTGAAACTTTATCTTTTCTTTGGGTAGTGGGTCATGTGCACTACTGGTTAGTTGTTACTTGGTTCACACAAGAAAATGGTCAGACTTATTGATCTGCTTGCTGTCCATCAGGACCTCTCATAATTTTCGTCATCCAGCGAATGTACAAACAGTTGACTTTGATATTTCTTTGTTCAAGGAATTGTTCAGTGGAGATGAGTAGATGCAGTAAACTAGTCATACAGAAAATTTTTTCACTTATTCAGAGTAATGTCACAAAATCACACAGCAAGCCTGTGAAAATGTCAGATTTTACAGTCACATTAACATTGTTAAAACATTTTGATTCGAATGGAATTTTAAACATGATTATTTCAGTCATATTCAAATGCTTCTTAAGGATAATTTGGAAAAAAAAAGCTCCAAGCTTGTGTGGTATTTCCTCTGTAGTCTAAAATAACACATTGATACACTGTCTGATTTTTAGCATCCATCCTGTCCTCTTCACAGATTCTTGTGCTGTCCAGTGAAGTTGCCCACCATGCGCGAGTACAAGCTTGTGGTACTGGGATCAGGAGGCGTGGGAAAGTCTGCACTGGTGAGTGATAGCTACTGCTAAAGGCTGAACACACGTGAATCATTTTAATACGATTTTATTCAGGGTTGTGCAATTAATCTTATTTGAATTTAAATCACAGTGTTGGCTTCCACTGATGACTGAAACAAAAATAATCGCTACAACAATTATTGTGTGCTGATTTTGCCTTTAAGCACACCCTTTTCCTTTACTTTTGACGCTCCCTAATGGGGCCCATTGCTGCATTGGTTGTGACATCGCCACAGCTCTGTACAATTTATACCAGTCCAGAGGGTGCAAGTACTTGCTGCAGTTCTCTCTTGAACGATAGGTGTCGCCACTCTGATAAAACCCCCACATTGGCGTTGGTATAGGAGTAGAAGTCAAAACTGGAAACAAAGAATAATGACTGAACACACAGATAGATGATGAGACCACATTAATGGTCTCAAGGTCCTGCAGTACATTTTCTCTCCATGAAGTTTACAGAGCTGTTTAATTATTTATCTCAATAACAAGAAGTATTTTTCATATTTTATAACAATGAGGATACTTTGCATATTTAAGTGCTCCTAAAATTCAACAGCAACACGATTCACGGAGAAAGCAAACATGGATATTTTCCTAAATGTAAAAAAAAAATCCTTAAAGAGGACCTACTATCTTTTTCCTAATGTGTTCTCAAATTTAGACTGTTACAATAGTGGTATTGTACAGTAGCACTAAATTCAGTGTATGTAGAAGTAATCCCTAAGAGCCAAAAGCTCTTTTTTTCCTCACTCAACTCTATGAGGGGCAACCAACAAGCTTAAAGCCAAAGGAGCTAAAATATTTCAACCCGGTGAACCAAGGTTCTGCACACCAAGGCTGAGAATAAGATATATAAGAATTATTTTAAACTGTGACCCCTGTAAAGCTGCTCTTGAAAAAAGCAGAATGGGTCCCCTGTAAAAACTCTAAAATCATGAGGTTTAATCCTGCAAAGCAAAAAAAAAAACTGTACATTAAGATCTTTGTAAGGTGGAGTTCTGTTAGACTAAAATTAGGCAGTCTGTTACATTACTCAGCACAAATCTTTGCATTTTCCAGTGATTCTGAATATAAGAAATAAAAATCACACATCAACGATGTTTTCTATCAGAGAAAAATCACAGACTGTTATTTAAAAACAGATCTTTTTACACATTGTTTTTAAAAACAGGTTTAAATAACTCAAACATACCAAATGACCAGAAATAAGTGGGAAATGCAATGATGTCTGAGGCATTAGAAGCCCTGAAAATATATACTGTGCTTGGAAAGAAACTTAGAATAACAAAACCGGTTATAAAATGAATTATTCATTGAAAGTGAGGAGCTAATTTTACTTTGAGGCTTCCTAAAACCTCTTTGGGTGGAGCATCAAACATCCCTCTGAAAGAAAAACCCTCCTCTAACAAATTGGCATCTAAGTGTATTTGATTGCTTTAAATGAAAAGGTCAGTACACAATATCTGCATAGGACTGTAGATAAAGCTTTAAGAATATTAGAGAATAATATAGAGTTCCAATTAAATGTCTTATTATTTAAGGACTTAAAGTTTAATTAAATGTTGATTTAGCCAGAATGTCTTTGTAATAAGTGTGTTATGGCCACATCCATAAAACATAAAGGCTCAGCTGGTCAGAGTGACTGCAACATATAAAGAGGATGACTTGTTTAAACAAGAAATAAAATAGACTAAATGTCTGGAGTTCTGGCCAAAAGAAAAAAGCTAGGAGATCCATCCCTGCAATGGGTTCTAGGACCTGGGACTTTCTTCCCTAAACTAATGAAAATAAAGTAAACCCTGACAAAATAAAGCAGGAATCTGGGGATACTGTAGAGCTGCTTGGTCTAAGGAAGAGAGAGCGTGAAAGCCAGTCACCTCTAAATAGGAGTAGAAAAAACCACCAATACTCCAACCGACATACCTGAGAAAAAGGGAGGAGATGACCAGAAGAGTAGAGCGAGGGGAAGAAGTATTGGATTTGTGATGATGTAATGTGTTCTTTCCCGTTTCTTTTGTCCATTAGACAGTCCAATTTGTGCAAGGCATCTTTGTGGAAAAATATGACCCCACAATAGAAGACTCCTACAGAAAGGTATGACATTGAACTCATCACCTGACACTGTGAACACATTCAAATAAAGCAAATCATATGAAAACTTTTATTTTTACAGCAAGTCGAGGTCGATGGGCAGCAATGTATGCTTGAAATCCTGGACACGGCTGGAACTGTAAGTCAAACATGGGGTGGATGGAGGGGTGTTTCTAGGTAAATGCGGGCGGGCTGCTGATGTCATGTGTTATCGTTCTTTTTAGGAACAGTTCACGGCGATGAGGGACCTGTACATGAAGAATGGCCAAGGCTTTGCTTTGGTGTACTCCATTACAGCGCAGTCGACATTTAACGACCTGCAGGACCTCCGGGAGCAGATCCTGAGAGTAAAAGACACCGAGGATGTGAGTTTAACACTCTTTAAAAAAAAAAACCTTTGTTCTCACACTTGTGGTGATTACAATCAAGTGATGAAGTAGTTTAAGTAAGAGGAACTGTGAACATGGTAAAATAGCAAAGGGGATCATATCTCTAATGTAAATAATTATGTTTGTCCTCACTGTCCTATGAAAACAATCTATTCCCAAACATGACCTCGGACCCATCCCAGGTTCCTACCCACCAAGCATTTCTTCCTTTTTGCCAGAAAGTTGTTATGGAATACCAAGAAAAGCAACAAACCTTAATTTCTACTTTAGCAATGACCTGAAGGATTAATTAAGAAAAATGGAAAGGATCAGCCAAATCTGTTGGCAGTTGACATAGTTAATGTTTATTAGGGATCTTACTAGTTGTTTAAATGAGAGGGAAAAAATTAGACTAGTTGACTAGTCTGAGAAACAAACAAAAAACAAATCATTTAAAAATTAATGTGGATTTTAGGAGCTAAAGGAAAATGTTAAACTGTTGTTCGCCTGATATCTGCCCACCTATACATGTTCACTAGAAGCTGAATCATTCTTCCCGTCTCCTCACACTGTCAGCAGTCTCTCTCTCTCACACACACACACACACACACTATAGATTGTTAAATGTCACATTCAAATCTTTTTTTTTAAATATTCAATTACATAATCAAATTTTGAGTATTTGTTGATCTAAAATGTTCAGAGAATGCGATACATCCTTTATTTAAGTGAAAATTTTAAGTTAATTTTAAGTTAAACAAATACTGAATAAACAAAAAATATTATCAGTGACTATTAGCCAGATTGTGGTATTGACCCAGAATTTCGCAATCACCAAGCAGCCTGATTTCATATAATCCTGTTTGGAATAGTTTATATGCCTTTAAATGTTGACGCATTTCCTTAAACCATATAAAAGATGCGCCCAGGCAAACACTTGATATGTTTTTGTTTCAAGGAACTGAGATGTCTGTTTTCATCGGACAGTGATGATATGTTGGGAGAGTGTAATGAACACATAAATGCTGTAATTCTCCGAGGCTCCTCCTCAGTCTGCGGAGGGTTGACTGGCGGCGTATCTCTGTATAATCTGCCCTCGTCACCTCTCTATCATTAAAGTCAGCGCTGTGGGAGAAGAGGGCAGAGCGAAGGGGGGCAGGAACTTTGTGACAGGGTGGAAATGTCAGAGCCGCTGTTGCTGCTCTCTGTCACCTTCCCTCTTTAGAGAGCGGAGATGGAGCATGCTGAGTGTGTGCTTTTAATTTATTCATAGCAGGTTGCTCAGCTGGTCTGTGTGTCTCGGGTTAAGGTCTCTCTTTGCTGAAACCTTTCTGTACCTAAGCTCTCTAACCACTATTTAGTTTCGAGACAATATTTCTGTTTTCAGATATGATTTTGGTCATGATTTTTGAGTATTTGTAATATTTAAAAAATCTAGATGTTTTATTGCAGTTGACTTTTTTTCATAATCACTGGAAGCCAAAATTGTAATTTGAGCTTGAAAATCTGATTAAGTTAGTGCGAAGCCATCCACATCTTCACAAAATCAACTCTGGCCAGGTTCCTGCAGCTCCTACTGAAGTCTCGATGATCAGGCATGTTTATTTATTGAGAAAACGAACCGTTCCCTTTCAATGCTTTTGTGCGTTGTGCCATTTTACATCCATATAAAAACAAAACTGAACTTTATCACAATTTTGGAAAGCCTTCTGTGTTTTTGAACATATCACATTTCCACTAATCTATCAGGTTCCCATGATCCTGGTGGGAAACAAGTGTGACCTGGAGGATGAGCGTGTGGTCGGGAAGGAGCAGGGTCAGAACCTGGCCCGTCAGTGGAACAACTGTGCCTTTTTAGAGACTTCAGCTAAATCAAAGATCAACGTTAATGAGGTACGTACTAATAAAACACACACAGCACATATGGTATGCTTCTGTTCATTATGCTTCTGCACCAGTGACAGCTGTGACTGCAGGCCTTCATTCGCTAATTATGATAAAATGTCACAACTGTCTGGCAGGATATAATGATGACCTTTGACGTTTATGAAATGTCATATCTTAAACTTCAGTATGTCATCATGATGCTGTAAACGGGGCTGTTACACAGTCAGATTTTTGCCTACAAGATTATTGTGGTCAAAATAAATTATAGATAAAAATGCTGTTGGTCAAAATCATCCATAACTTTTGTTACTGTGCTTCTGGGGTCTAGAGGTTTGGTGTGGGGTTGATCGTGCCTGTCTTTGACGTTTGTTGGTAACAGTAGTCCCTCTTCTGCTCTGTAGCCTCTAAAAGAGCATCCACACAGGAAGTGATTCACTCGTCACCTTCTTACTGAATGTTGGTCATTATGGACATCCCAGTATCGGGTTGCTTAGGTTACCCTCTAATCAGGGTTTCTGCGGGGTAGTAAAAGGTAGTAAATTAAATGAACTCAAATTAAGGCTGGTAAAAGGTAGTAACAGAATTGACTTGGTAGTAAATTTTTCATCACCCTTTTTTTGACTTTTCCATTGATACAGGCTTTTTGTTTTAAGTTCGTTTAGCAAAAAAAATCTGTAAAAAAATATAACTACTCAGCAGGACCCGAGCTGAAGTTGATAGACTCGATTGGTTCCGCTGTCCGATTTGCTGTGTGCGTGCGCGGTGCTGCAACTGCTTAATCGGGACGCTGCTGCCATGAATCAAATTTGCAGACTTCAAACTACGTATCAGTTTTAAATTACGTTGCTAGGCCACATAAAACCAGAGTTATGCCCAGTAATTTCTACCATGCTTTTTCCTGTATATTGTCCTCACCTTCTATGTGCATTTTGTGCAGAAATAAACGGCGAAAACGTGAGTTTCGCTAACAGGAAGTGCTTGCTAATAAAAACAAAATAATTCCCGACAACCCCTTTCCTATTGGTGGAAAAATGCACCATATCAACCGATCAGAAAATTATGCGGTAACACAATGCATTTGGGTGCATTTGGCTGCTGAGGAACAGGTGAAAATGTGGTAAAAGAGACAATATTACTGGCAGGTTTTGGCTGTGATTGGCCCCTCGGTCTGCTGGAGGAGAGAAGATGTTTTTTGAGGTGGCATAAATAACTTGTGAGTCCTGATTGCTCTGCCAATAGTTGTACAGAAAAATGCCTTTCCTGTATTTTACTGTGAATAGTTTACTATATTTTTACACAAGTTGTGAAAATTTACAACTTATACTTGCATTTTAAGTTGTAAAAATATTTTGTTAAACATGTTTGTGATTTTTACAGTAAAAAAAAATCTAACTTTTTTTCTACTTTTCTACTTCTACTTCATGTTTTTACGTGATTATAAGTTCAATGTATTCATACAGTATTTCAAAATGAAAGAATCAGCATACAGTCACACACATGAGGTGGTGCTGAAAAAAATGATGCCAAACAAGGCAAGGTAAACGGCTTCTAAGGTCAACTATACAGCTAAAAACAAAAGTAGTCAAAAATGGCTAAATGTACCCCAGAGGGTTCAGTTGGTCATGGAGAATGATTGATAGACGTTTTGTAAAGTGTGCAGAAAAAATATAACTTTGACCTGGAACAGTGTTACGATGATCAAATCACACCGAGCGTCCACCATTCACGAGCAGCAGAGTCGAGCGCACGGGCAGCGGATCCCTATTTGGTTTTTTGGTGCTACACAAAGCGCTGCAACTGCAACCTCAAGGTCAGCTACGAGCACAAGCATTGTCGTCACACCTCAGCAGCAAACCAGTATTCCAATATTCTATTGGAAAATAAATCATAGGCGTGGGAAACTTGAATTTCATTGCATTTTGTTTATATTCCTAAAAAACAAATTTCCTA